>DWAO01004944.1:0-12242 GCA_018230605.1 Heliconius congener
CCATTGCTGGCGACGTGACTCTACCACACGTACTTTAGTCACCTCTTACGACACCCCCAGTACCAGGATGATCCTATTCTAGACCGGGAGCACACGGCCTAAATGTATGTCAGTCATTGCGTTTTTAGATGTAGCTGGTGAATATTAAAAGTAATACTAAGTTTCCTCTGCATTCTATATTAAGGTAAAATTGAAAAAAAAAAACAAAAACCACAAGTACTTACTCCACTAAAATCTCTCGGGTCCTCCCTCAGTTCCTCGTGTATCGCCTCCATTATGCCTCTCACTGCGAATTTAGTACCACAATACGGTACTAAGTTACGTAGACCGATCACACCCGCCATCGAGGACATGGCTACTATGTGACCGTGGTTCCTTTCCATCATGGCCGGGAGGAAGGCTTGTAGGGTCTAAAAGGTAATTTATTTAATATAAACAGATTGTCAAAATGGATACGAGTTCAAATCTCGGGTGAGGGTAAAATTTGAGGTTTAAATAATGCAGTGGAGACGAGTCGTAGCCCCGCTATTAGGATTTATGAGCTGCATATTTACTTTCAAGAAATTAATGAAAATAAGAATGATCCTAAAATCAAATCTGCGCGGCCTACGCTAACGGCTATGAAAAGTAAAGAGTGCAGATACATGAAGTATCTACTGTGTACAGTGTATTGTAGAATTTTTTTCTACAAAAGTTGTTAGCCTTATTGGTGAGGTTTGACCAGAGGCCGTTCCGTCGTCAAACACATAAGTATTTTAAAGAATGACAAAGGAAAGACAGAGTCATATAAATAAATAAGACAAAAATATATCCAATCTAATAATTCATCGATGACAACCAAATAAACTGGTACAGCTACCAAATAACTACTAACTATTTAACCAATAAGATCTACAATTATATTAGACGTAAAATAAAAATGTGTAGACTTACACGTTTGCATTTTTTAAAGTTTAATAAGAAATCTTAATTAGATTTAATAGCTAGCTATTTATTTCTAGAATATTATATAAATGTCATTTGCATAGAATAGAATTGAAAATTTCCAGATGATTCAATGTTTTTTATGACCGATATCAAGTAGTATAAATATTTTATAGGGGATTATAAATACTAAATAGTAGTTAATATAAGTTATAACAATTGTGCAAAAACAAATTAATATAAAAAATTAAAATAAGATATTCACGATTTGTCCTTAGCGGGGGTCACTCTTCAATCGTTCATGAATCTTTTTCGTCATTCTTTCATCATTCATTCTCTCGACGTTTCTAAGAGTGTGTTCTTCTTATCATTTTGCCCTTAATATTTCATATATTTTCAGTAGGTAGTAATACCTTTATATATGTGCAAGTAAAAATTATAAATAAAAAAAGGTCAAAATAATGTGTAAAATAAATGTTATATGTAATTTTTTATGCTACAAATAATTTGAAATGCGTCAGTCATTCACAAGACCTTTAGTATTTGTATCCTGTGGGCCTGTATGATACGAGTCATATAAATGATTACAGATCAACATTGGTACTTTTTTTCCAATGACGTACTAACACTTTTATTAAATATATTCGTAAACTTGTATAAAGTAACTAGATAAATACCTGTTCCTGCATTCTTAGAATAAATAAATCAAAAAAATAATAATTAAATGACAATTTACCCATAAGTGCGCCAAGCAGTTAACTTCAAAGGAAGTCCGTATTTCCTTCTCCCCAGTCTGCAGTAACGGCTTGCAAGGCATGATGCCGGCGTTGTTAATCAAAATGGACACATCGCCAACCTCTTTGCGTATTTTATCGGCCATTTCGTTGATGGATGTTCGACTTGTTACGTCGCACCTAAAATTTTATATGGTTACTTGAAATAACATAAAGAATATAAAATTTTATATGGTTACTTGAAATGATAGTTCTTGAATTAATCACTTGTTCCATTTCTTCTAGCTTTACACTGAACGAATAGGATAACTAGAGGGAATCTAATATTAAGACATTACGTTACCCGCACTCAAAGTTCTAAATATTGCGTGTTGAGTGACGGGACCCTAACACCACGCTTTGTCTTCTTATCAAAGTGAGGAAATGAAAATAGTTCATTCCGAGTAGGATTTTTTTTAAGAATAGTGTAAAAAAATTATGTTTATGATTATCAGACCCTTAACGTGTAGTCTTCAAAATTTGAGCTTTGCTAAAATAACGTAGTTCTGGGGATCCCAGGGTCCCCCTGAAATCTCGGACATAGTATTTACGGATTCCTTCTTAAGTCACGTGGTAAGGAAGAACGTACAACACGAGAAGTCATTTGTTCACAGATAGGTATGGTCCTACAAAATAGAGCTGTGAGATCTTTTTATAACCTAATAGCTCGGGATTCTTTGTGAGATTTTTTAAACATACAGGTATAATTACATTTACTTCACGGTTTATATACTATAATATTGTATTGTCCGACAACATATTCAATGTCATAGTAAAAATAGTGGAAGACAAACAACGAGAGATAAATATAAGTTTGTAACGCCAAGTTTTCGTCTTCAATAATTTAATAAATGTGTTATGGGTCTGAGGATACGTGTAGTCGTGTATATGTATAACAATACTATCAAGTAAAGCTACTATACTGTTCAAGAATATTTTAAAGAAAAATTAATATCTATTGAATGTCATATACATGATAGCTGCCAGTTTATGTAATATTTAAATGAGTATATTTCACAATTTGACTATGATTGACATTGAAAAGAGGTGAAAAAAAAATGAATTGAATTTGCTACATTGTCTATACAAGGTTACGATGTCGTAAATTGTATACAATCATAACAGTTAATTAAAAAAATCATTAAATTACTTCAAGAGTTATTAAAATTATTTTTAAAAAAATACTTCAAAATAAAATAATTAAAAATATTTTTTCTTATGTGGGCGTAGTACTTGTATAGTATCATGATAAATTTCAGTTAATTCACTGAAAAAAACTTAATAACTCAATAAAGGCTAATAAAAATTCCTTCATTATAGACAAAGTTATTTAGGTCAAGACAATAAATGATTTTCACATCCTATAAATTAGGATATCCTAGTCAATTTAAAGATCGTATTATTATAATATGCGATCAATCATTATATTTAAGTATATTTCCATTAACTGCCTTGCTTTTATTAGTTGTTCTTTAGTCATAAGTTGAATAATAATATATTAATAAGTAATATACAATGTATTTATCTTTATGGGTATCAATCACAAATCGTCACGAGAAAGGCGAAGACAATCATCATTAGAATTTCATACACAAACTTTTCTGGTTTTTGTTAATATAGCTTACTGAATGGCAAAATGTAGCAGACTACATGTATGTTATTAATAATTAAAATCTATACATATATGTAATATAATTAATTGTTGTCAGTACATGGAAGATATATGCGAAAATCTGTTCTTCCCAAAACAATATTTTTTAATTATTTCGTCTGTTTGTCTGTGCGTTTGTGCACGCTAATCTCAGAAACGGCTAAACAGTTTTAAATGTATTTTGTTTGTGTTTTTATTAATGTATTTGGCTACTACTAACTACTATTAACTAATATCTCTTGACAAACGCTAATTCTAATAAATTATTTTTGAGTAGCGGAAATTTGTAAAAATCACCTTACAGATATGGTAAGAACATAAATAAATTGTAACAAGCGTGTAAGAATTTCGACGTAGCTTGATGAGTACGTAGACTTAGTTGTCGAAAAGGCGCGGGTTTAAATCCCTCTACGCTCACATTTTTATAAGTTTTCTACATAAATAAGTATTGTACTTACTGGTAACTATGCGCTTTTCCTTTGGCTTCTTTAATTAGTTCTACTGTTTCTTCATTACCAGCGGGGTTGATATCGACACATACTACAACGCTTCCCAGCTTCGCGAACCTAAGTGCCATTTCTCGACCCATACCGTGCCCTGCACCTGTTATCTGAGAAAAAAAATACAATTAGCAGGAAAATAAAAAATATCACTACAAGTTTGTGAGTTCAAGATTTGTCACCTCAACACGATAATATTATGTCTCGAATACGGATGGAAAGTGGAGAACAAGTATTTTAAAATTATTATTTTTTTCGAATACTTTACTATATTCGGGACAAAGCGTAAAACAAAAAAACTATTCCACAGCTACGTACGTACTACGTTATATATTCTTTAATAAGTAGACGTAGACCCATAATGGTAAGTAATCACCACCATTGCAAGCACAATGGTTATCGGTTCATCTCCACTCAAGTGAATACCTTTACCATAAGCGGGATAAACCTTGAAGATGACTATAAAAAAGTATTTTTTTTCTAAATGTCAGTCACAGCTTATAAATAAGTGTCAAAAATTAAATATAAATATTTTAAAATATTAATATTACATTTTAATTTAATAAATATTTTAAAGTTTTTATGAAACTATGTACATACTATAGTTTATTTACAAAAGAAATGTCCTATAGATAGTTTGTACTATCTATAGGCGTAGGTCAACAAAAGGCCAAGAATGCTCGCTACGTATGAATCTAGTATGTATGTACAGATAATTACAATTTTTGTTATATATATTTACGAAGTAATTTATAACCCTTATTACCACGCATGGAGAAATGTCAAAATATTTGAAACACTGTTCTGAGTTGATATATGTATATTTATAAATAATCTTTTTAGAGGCCAGCTGCGGCGCAGAGGCAAAAATAAGTGACAGCTTGTGGGATCTATTCCTAATCAAGGAAATGAAATATTTAATATTTTCATTTCTTCGTGGCGTTGAGTTTCGCCAATTAACCCAACATAATTCAGCGGAAAGTGGGGAACGGAGTATCTTAACAGTAGGTTGACTCTACTACTATGTTGTGTGCGAGATACATCGTCTGTTTAGTTTTATTAAAAGTGAAAGATAAGCTCGTACTATCACTGTACAAGAATGGAAACATTCTTCCACGTGACCAAGCAGTAAAAAAATTGTGGAAGAAATGCAAGAACAAGATAAAACGGTAAGATTAATTAATAATACAGAGGTCCAGAGAAAAATTTATATATTTTTTCTACGTCGGAATAAATTTTTCTTTAATTTTAAATGTTAACTGCCAAAATAACCGCCATCCAAATGTCATATTCCTTGATGGTGCTTACCAGTGTTAGGTGTAGGCTGAAACGAAACTGATAGGTTTTATAAAATAACAAAATTCCAGCTCCATATATTTAAGTAGTATTTAAAAAAAGTGCGAGTACGTCATATATTTAAAATATCATCGAAAAGGGTGTTTTAGTGTACAATAATATTAGTATTTAGTATAGGTGATGTATAGAAAAATCATTTGTACATACTAATACAATTTCTCCTTTAACGCTCTTAGGTTCGGGAGGCACGAAGAACTTGTAAATACAGTACATCCATGTCGCATACATTTTCACGATGAGAACGATAAATTCGAGTGCCACCACTACACCTTGATAAATCTTCATACCGATGCCTTGTTCGTCGGTCCTGTAGAACAAAAATGCAATTTAAATAAAATATTGTAATAAACCTGTTTAAACCAATAAAACATTTTTTACGTTTATTAAATATTTGATATGAAATATATAAAAAAAATCAATCAGCTTCATACATACAGCAGGATAGACAGAGGGAACCTAGTGAGTATCTTAACACGTTCCCCACTTTCCGCCGAAATGTTTCAGGCATTGCGTGTTGAGTGACGGAATGCAGTGCGAAGAAATGAAAATATTAAAAAATAATAATTCAATCCCTCGATTAGGAATCGAACTAACAACCGTCACGTAACAGAACAACCTGCGCCACGACGGCCTCAAAAAAAAATTTTGCCCTCTGAATAGAATAGCATCTATTTGGAAATTTTGGAGTTCTCGTAAAATTCGGTAATTTACAATATTGTGTAATAAAAAACGTTTGTTACTTGTGTAGGGTCAACCACTGACAGGACCACTGAATCTAGTGTTAAGACATTCCTTCCGCCACTTTCATGCGGCTGAACCACGACGGCCTCATCTTGTATATTTAAGGATATTATTACAAGTTTATCATATTGTATGATTTTATTGCCCTACATTTAACTTGTATATGGACACCAGATGACCTTTCGTTCGTAGACATGGCATAATATCAACAATGTTAAGTAATAATTAGTCTCCTGATCTATGCATAAAGATAATAAATAATGCAACTTTTACCAGTACGGGCGATAGGTCGTGGTCGCCTTGAAGTTAGCCAATCAGATTTCCGAATTGTACACTCAGGAAGAAAATAATTAATTAAAAGTCGCAATACACTAAATCAAATCTGCGAAGCAATATTCAGCTATCTTCAGTGCGGCCACGACTTATCGGCCGCACTATATAATTTTACAATAAAGTTTTTTTAGTAATAGTAATACCAAGGTAATTGCACAGTTACGTTACTTAATAAGTATTTGTACCGAAATTACGGAAAAATCCTCTAAGTTTTCCTTGAATAGGATATCACGTAGACAAAACAATTATATAAGTAAAATATGATTGAAATAAATAATGCAAGAAATTAGTTAATTTCATGCTCACAACGATATTTTCTATAAAATTTTCCTGTTCTGTCCTCTACCGCACCAATCAATTTAATTACCACGTAGCAAATTGCTATAAACTATTCACCCATTATATTATGTCGAATTGTAATTATTGCAAATCTTTGCACAATTGTAATCTTTATCTCCATATACAGGATGGAAGCGTCAGCGCTTCTTTTACGAGAACAGCATATAGGGTTAAATATTTTAAACCCATACGTATAGAAATTGAGGCCAGTCGTGGCGCAGGCGCACAAAGTGTGTGTTTATCCATACCTTTAAAAATCACTTTGTCATTTTTTGTATTTTTTTAAAAATTGTATTACTCTTTTATAGAGTAGTCAAACTGTTGTTTCATTTATATGTTGGTGCTGACAAAAAACACTGTATAATTTTAGAATGATAGAAATTCTGTACATGAAGGATATAAAAAAAATAAATCAGGGTTAACATATCGATTCTTGAAGCAAAAATATCACTCAGCAGAATTCTAGTCTACCTGTTCGTTTGTTCGCCAGTCACGCAAAAACAACGCTACTAAACATAGGGGCTGGAGGTATATCTTTTTTGGGTTTCACCCCGGTTTGCACTATCGTAGCGTAAGGTAGCACAGAACGCAAAGCCACCAGAACACGGCGGTGAAGCGAAGTGAGTGAAGAGTGAAGTGAGTGAACTCGGCGAAGTGTTGAACGGTGTATCTTAACACTAAGTTTCCTCTGCTTACCCTGTTGTGCGCGTTGCATTTATATGATGTATTTTACATACAAAAAAACCGAAAATCACAAATTACTTAAAACTATTGTTGCTACTACTAATATTTTGAATAGTTTTTTGATGATATGATAATAGTCAGATTAAAAAAAGACATTTTTTATTTTGGAAAATAATTTATTAACTTTCTAAATAAGTAACACCCAACATTCTTATATTTAAAAAAAATCCAGGAGTCGCGGGTTCGAGTCACTATAAATATTAATTATTGTCAATTATATAAATGTTAAAGTTCACGCGATATTTATTATGTGAATGTAATTTTTATCTCATAATATAAATGTATCATGTTCAAATTAATTCTCGAAAATAAAGACCAAGAGTACTATGAGGATTTAATTAAATACTTATCAAGGTCAAAATATTTAATCATTACATCTGTATATCTATACATCTATCTATTTGTCTATACATATAATAAGACAGTAAAAATGGCGCGTCTGTACATTGAATATATTTACAAAATAATAATTGAAGGGATTTTAAGCTAAATCTTAATAAAAATATGAAAATAATGGCTTAGGAATAGTAGTTCTGCGTGGTAAGTGTTGAATGAAATGGGGTTATTATTCTAACCTAATAATTTAAAATAACATAAGCTAGAAGTACCTCCACGCAGTGAAGTCAGTAACAGTTGGTGTCTATTTTATAGGTATATTATTGAAGAAGGTATATTATTTTGCCTCGCCCCTGAAGCAGTAGTACAAGCTTTTGATGGACGCTCGGGCATCCCCCGATTAACACAATTCTTCAACATTCTTTTTATAGACTTTTTCACCTATATCTAATTACCACGTAGCAAATTGCTATAAACTATTCACCCATTATATTATGTCGAATTGTAATTATTGCAAATCTTTGCACAATTGTAATCTTTATCTCCATATACAGGATGGAAGCGTCAGCGCTTCTTTTACGAGAACAGCATATAGGGTTAAATATTTTAAACCCATACGTATAGAAATTGAGGCCAGTCGTGGCGCAGGCGCACAAAGTGTGTGTTTATCCATACCTTTAAAAATCACTTTGTCATTTTTTGTATTTTTTTAAAAATTGTATTACTCTTTTATAGAGTAGTCAAACTGTTGTTTCATTTATATGTTGGTGCTGACAAAAAACACTGTATAATTTTAGAATGATAGAAATTCTGTACATGAAGGATATAAAAAAAATAAATCAGGGTTAACATATCGATTCTTGAAGCAAAAATATCACTCAGCAGAATTCTAGTCTACCTGTTCGTTTGTTCGCCAGTCACGCAAAAACAACGCTACTAAACATAGGGGCTGGAGGTATATCTTTTTTGGGTTTCACCCCGGTTTGCACTATCGTAGCGTAAGGTAGCACAGAACGCAAAGCCACCAGAACACGGCGGTGAAGCGAAGTGAGTGAAGAGTGAAGTGAGTGAACTCGGCGAAGTGTTGAACGGTGTATCTTAACACTAAGTTTCCTCTGCTTACCCTGTTGTGCGCGTTGCATTTATATGATGTATTTTACATACAAAAAAACCGAAAATCACAAATTACTTAAAACTATTGTTGCTACTACTAATATTTTGAATAGTTTTTTGATGATATGATAATAGTCAGATTAAAAAAAGACATTTTTTATTTTGGAAAATAATTTATTAACTTTCTAAATAAGTAACACCCAACATTCTTATATTTAAAAAAAATCCAGGAGTCGCGGGTTCGAGTCACTATAAATATTAATTATTGTCAATTATATAAATGTTAAAGTTCACGCGATATTTATTATGTGAATGTAATTTTTATCTCATAATATAAATGTATCATGTTCAAATTAATTCTCGAAAATAAAGACCAAGAGTACTATGAGGATTTAATTAAATACTTATCAAGGTCAAAATATTTAATCATTACATCTGTATATCTATACATCTATCTATTTGTCTATACATATAATAAGACAGTAAAAATGGCGCGTCTGTACATTGAATATATTTACAAAATAATAATTGAAGGGATTTTAAGCTAAATCTTAATAAAAATATGAAAATAATGGCTTAGGAATAGTAGTTCTGCGTGGTAAGTGTTGAATGAAATGGGGTTATTATTCTAACCTAATAATTTAAAATAACATAAGCTAGAAGTACCTCCACGCAGTGAAGTCAGTAACAGTTGGTGTCTATTTTATAGGTATATTATTGAAGAAGGTATATTATTTTGCCTCGCCCCTGAAGCAGTAGTACAAGCTTTTGATGGACGCTCGGGCATCCCCCGATTAACACAATTCTTCAACATTCTTTTTATAGACTTTTTCACCTATATCTATCCTCTTTTACACGAGTTTGCTAACAGTATGATAAATAATGAGCTTTGCGTTTCAGTGCTCAATGTATATTATTAGAAATATCAACATTGGTCGTACTTTTCAATTCAAAACAATCAAAATCTCAACTCATTGAAATGAAACAAATACTAAATGTTAAAAGAAGTTTGCCGCACTGAGATTAGCGAAAACGCATAGACACACAGACAAATCGACCGAGTTCTATTAGATTGTTAAATGCTCTCAATATAAAATTTTCTAATATATGTTCCACGTACTGTAAACGCCGTGCTAATGGGTTTGATTACCACTCGGGGGAATCATATTTAATATTTTCATCGCTCTATCAACGAGGCAGAGCGAGACGTTAAGTTTCACCACTCAATAAAATAGGTTTCCAGGCTCCCACTGCCAACTCTGCTACATGTGCGATACAGTATGAAGGTTAAAAGAAAACCGTTTCCTCGATGGGAATTAAACCAAATATTACAAGATTTTTTTTATATGCGAATTATAAATATGCTGTAAGCATACTTCAAAAGGAGATATAAATCAATAATCATCAAGAGTATGCGTCACCTACAAAGAAGTGCTTTCTACTTCTATTTTTTCTGTTTCTAATTGGTAGAAAGAATCAAGTTAAAATTTTTGCATATTTACTTTGAAGACTTGATGAGGCATATTTACATGTTAAAATTGTTGCATATTTACTTATAAAAAAAATTAAACATTATTTAGAAATTAAAACCAAATACTTTTAATTACTTTAAAGACAAAGGAGACGATCATATGAATTTATAAAAACGATCTTTTACAATATAATTTTATTTATATAATTAAAAGCATAAGACCGTTGGTATTTTAAAAAATAATTGTATTTGTTTTTGGAGATAGATTACATTTTAATCAGAGACCAGTTGTGGCGCAGGGCTACAAGTGTGTGACTGTAAATGCGGCGGCGGCTGTAAATAATTTAATTTCTTCGCTCTGGTGCCGGCGAATCCGCAATGCATCCAGAATTCATTGAAAAGTGGGGAAAGGAGGTGTCCTAATTGTAACGAAGTGTCTTAACACTAGGTTCCCAGGTTCCCTCTGCCCAACAACATGTATCGAATAGCGAACAGTCTATTTTGCTGTGCTGTTTAGTAGCAAATTTTCTTAGAACTATACCATAAAACAAAGCGATACAAATGTTTTGTTATCACAATAAACTGGTATATTCTCCAAATGATATCTATTAAATATTACGATGCTTTGTACGCGACGTGCGTAGGATTGTTAGACGCGATACTACTCACAATGAGCCAAGTGGTCTCGTGCGGTATGTGATTAGATAATAAAGTTTTTATTTTATTTAACGAGTACAACGTTGTTAAGGACAAAATATGCGTAATCAAATTTTCTGCTATAAGTAAATCATTTATATACTCGTTTTTGACCCTTAGAAATGAGAAATTGAAAAATTATGTAAGTTTTTTATTTCAGCTTCATACTGCATCCCCTAAATTATAGCAAGATACGTTCTCTCTGCCTAGGGTAAGCACTAGAAAGTGGGGAACGGATTTAAGACCCTCAATTCGCTACTTTCGATTGCATATTGAGTGTTGCGCACGACGCGCTTTGTCTTATAACCAGAGCGAGAAAATGAAAATAATCTATTCCTCGGAGAGACTTATTTATTTTTAGTAAAATTGCATTTAAAAATATCCAAGGTTTCGTTCAGTTCTCATAATACACTATAAATACATATATGTATGTATGTATTTATATTCACATAAATTAAAGCTTTTTGCCGTGTTCATTGCCCACTAATATATAAACAACAATTTCGTTCCGGGTTGTTGAGCATAAATTATACATACATTTTTTTGCCACTTAGGCAAGGTCGGATGTCTGAAAACAGAATTACTTATTATCTCTTGTCTCTATATATAACAAGACATCATTTTGACTGAAATGGATAGAGGTACACTTAAAAAGATATATTTTTTTAATTTCTTGTCTGTGTGTCTGTCGATATTTACTCACATTTTTCTGTCTGGTATGGTCACATTTTTCTCTGAAAGTACTGAGTCGATTTACTTAAAAGTTTCACCAATTGCTTTGTTTGTACTCAACTTAACAAGTAAAGTTTGTTTCATTAAAATCGGTTCATTAAAAAAAAAGTTATCGTCATTTGAAGGAACACAAGGCATTAGTTTGCCTGCGAATGTTATATAACAATCGCGCTGGTAAGTTTCTTGGCCAAAGAATGACATTACTTGGAGACTACCTTCATAAATCATAACAGTTAAGTTTAATTAATTCAACACAGAAATAAAAAACCATATGATCTTTAAGGAAATATCAAGTAATTACATAGATTTTTTGGTTCATTCGTTCGTTTGAAATAAATCTATATAAAAATGCCTAAAAACATCCTATCTACGTGTACACTGTAATAACTACAAATTTACCAATTGTACATTTAACTAATAATATCGCACCTTTAGAATTATAGTGACCTAATCAAAAAAATCATGATTTTGAGTTCTGGTCAGAAATTGACCTAAAACGACGCTCTGTACACAGCAGGGTAGGCAGAGGGAAC
>DWAO01004945.1:0-12242 GCA_018230605.1 Heliconius congener
CTTTACACTTTAAGATCATGATATGCTGTATTCCACATACAGAAAGGTAAGACAATTTAATATCTAAGACACTCATTCTCTGTTTTCCGCTGAAATATATATACTGTGGATTGAATGAAAGAATATATTCTCTTTCACTCAATATACTGTATCTCATATTGCTGCACACATCACACTGCACTCTTGTCTACCAGAATGTGGAAATAAAACTAATTAATTTCCTTGAGTGGTAATTCAATCCACAACCATTATTTTTAGAGTCCAACATTGTCCTACTGCTCCATGATAACTTATGAAATATAAGTTAACTCAAATAAATTAAGAATGTGAAGGATATACTGAGTAAACATGAACTAGTTAAAATTTCTCTTATGGCTCAATTAAATAGTATGTTAATGTCTTAAGATAAATTTTAGTATAAAAACATTCAATATGCAATAATTATACATACATAGCTTATTAACTTCACTTTACTAGTAATATGTAACACTTTATAAATTATAGTTCAATTTATTTTTAAAAAAAGATGCCTAAAATATGTACACAGCAAAATATAAGGTTGAATTCAAACTTATTTGAAATATTTATTAATATGTATTAATTAGTTCAGTATAGTACATTATTTTACCTATTATTACCACCTATTATTTTGTTGAATAATTTATAATAGTCCAAATTTAAATAAAGCACTAAAATATATATCTTTGAGAAGTCATTGTGTAAATTATTTATATAAAAATAAATTATGGTTTTTATTTCAGTAATATAGAATATATAGAATATATTTCAGTAATATAGAAATAAAAATATAGAAGGTCCAAATACCACTTGAATTGTTAAATTATTGTGTTTGAAAGTTAACACTGAAATTTAAATACTAAAGATAAGCATCTTGTATATTTAATATGTAATTATAAGTTTAAGGACATCAAAATGTCAAATTAAATATTTATATTTGTTTAAGTATTTTATTGTATATTGGATATTTTATCACATATTTAAAAAAAGTTATGCTTCATATGGGTTTACTAGAATTATTTTATAATAATGTAAAATTTTGTTAAAATACCTACTAAATAAAAATTACAATCTTACCTGATAGAATGATGACTGGCTTGAATCTAAGAAAATCGGTGATAAGGAACACCACTACAAGAAGCGCTAAATATGAATAAGTCCCCACTGGATAAACTTCACGATTTAATTGGTCTTCTGTAATATTGCGCCATTCTCCCAAAAGGAATTCAGTCACGAAAGGCTCCGAGGGTCTGATCTCCCGTAGAGTTCCAAAAAGGCAGAGGACCAGTGTAATTTTAATCCAATCTTGCATTATGAAACACTTCTATGTCACGAGAAAGAAGATTTATGTAAGAATAACACGTGCGACGTGCTTTTTATAAAAGTCGCCACGGGCGAATGTTTTTGCAAAATGTTCATAATCAGATGAAATCGTTTCTCGTGCATGGTGCACACGCGTACATGTATTTCCTCTGAAAGTAATTAGTTCTTATTTCGAATATCATTAATTTGAACTCCAAATCTTCCAATGTTATTACTTACGTAAGCTTATTGGTATTGTAAATTTTCATTCGTTCAATGATGACAGAGGTTTAATTATTAATTAAAATATATACGATTTAACAAAATCTTTAGTATATATTTTAATATACATTATATTCAATTATTCGTTATATCTCTTGAATTATGTTAACCTATAATTTATGAAAGAAACTTCTAAACAATCTACATTTCTAAAATTTATTAGAAAATGTCTATATTTCTATAAGTATAGAGAAAAAAGGCAGTCGAAGTAATAAAACGCGCGTTTTTTGAAAACATTATTACTAACCAGAATAGTACGGATCATTTCTTTACGTACTACATAAAATATCAAGCTACATATATATTTTTTATCCATATAATTTCAAATTTATGTAATTTATTATGTTATTCCAAATTTAGATTAGAAAAATATTTATTTAGAAAATGGATAAAATTTAATAAAAATTTGACGGTTTCCCATAAGAGCGGTTTAAAATTTTTATAGGTTTTCTAAATAAGAATTAAATATAGATTGCAAATAATAATTGCTTCTAATTGAACAAAAAAAAATGGATTGATTAATAAAGACATTTAAAATAATATAATTGAGAAAAATGTATATTTTTGTGGATAAAATATATAATTCTACACGAGGTTGATAACGAAATGATGTCAAAGCAGCATCAGCATTTCTAAAATTATTGTGTGTGTCGCAATTCACAACATCAATATTAACAGCTATGTTATAAATATTATTTGTACCTAATATTTAAGCCTAAAATAACTGTAACATTTATCGTATAAAGTTATGTTGTTATTTTTATTAACATGCTATTTTGTATGATTCATACATTTTCTTTATTAAAATAATCGTATGGAATACATATATTTATTCATTAAAAAAAACAGCTTCTCGCTTTTTCCTACATATGTATAAAGGTAATCACAGGTTTTTAGTATTCAGCCATTCAGTTGCTTATCGTTTTGAATATACGTTTAAATCATACCGTTTAATTTAGTACGCTAGAAGTGTGGAATTACCATTAAAAGAAAAGAATATGTTGTCTATACCTCAGGCGCCTTTATTGTTTTCAATATATAATAAAATAAAAATTGGAAATAAGTATTATATATTATAATATTATATGTGAACATTAAACATTATGACAAAAAAAACATTATGAATTATAATAATTATTAAGTGAATTCATTTAGTTCTATTCATTCTTATTTTATGCTATATTTCATTAAATTTTTTACACTGTGGCTTATTTTAATGTAGATTAAACAAAACCACAAGACTAACGTCAAACTCGGAAATGCCTTTGGAATTCGATAAGACGAGAATTTGAAAACTCGAAAAGTCGAAACTCGAAACATTACAACTAGGTATTCGGTATGTCATAATTGTCATTAGACCATTGAGACTTGAGTTTGGAGTTTTGAGTATCAAAGATAATGTTGTTGTGTTTTGTTGTTGTTGCAATTTAATAAATAAATATTCCTTGCAATGTTATTGTAGTAAACTAATAATGATTACAGAAACAACTGAACATTGTGTTTATTCGGCTATATAATAATAATGTTAAAGTGTTGTTACTGTTCGAAACCATTTAAATATGAAAGCGAAAAGAAAAGACATGAACAAAGTCATACTCCACAATTTGAATGCAAAGTATGCGCGAAAAAGTTTAGTTTTCTGTAAGTTAATTGCAATTAAAATATTTTACACAAAATGATCTCTGAATATTTGCTTTACTTAATATTAAAATAGTATAACCAGCGCTACTTGCAGAATATGAGTAAATTTGTTCAATGTTGATAGATTTAAAGTGTTGTGTTAATTTATTTTAGTTAACTTACAGATCGGCCTTAAGGCGGCATCAGAAGCAACATGAAAGGACTGGTAGTGTTCAATGTAATGAATGTGGGCGCAATTTTCGTGATAACACTCTTCTTAAGCGACATATAACTTATTCTCATAAAGGTTAAAAGATTAATATATAACATTAACTTATTCCTTTCTGATTGATGATGATTTTAGATCATAAACATAATATTTAAACAACCTTTTTTTGTTAATTTTGTGAATAAATGGGAATTTTCGAATCCATAAAGGGAATTTTTAGCTTTACTCTCTAAATACTAAAGATCTTTTGTTATAGGTACTTACATATGCTCAAAATGTGATGCAAAATTCAATAGTGATCTAGCTTTAATATCTCATTTAAAGACCCATAAACCAGATAAAGAAAGAAGGTACAAATGCAGTTACAGTGGCTGTAAAAAAACATTTAACTTCCCGCACCACTTGAAGCATCATGAACTAACTCATACAAATTCAAAACAACATTATTGCAAAATATGTGGAAAAGGTAATTATCATTTTTTTAGGTTTATTTGTATAATTTGTATATATTATTTTAACTTGTTATCAAGTTCTTGTTTATATATTATTACAAAATCATTAATAGATTTTATATAGAGTTATTTATGGAAAACTTGATAAATAGTAATGTTGGCCAATTGTTGTCATTTTTATATCTGCTTGGGAGAATGATTTTTTTACATTTACACACTATGGTTTAATGTTCAGTGTTCTAAAAGTACAGTATTGAGTTCTACTATTCAAATTTGAAAGGCTCAAATTTACAGACAGTAGAGGAAGTGTTTGGATATTATTAGAGACGATGTGAAAATATAAGATAAAAATGAAAAAAAATTATGTTGTCAATACCTTGGCTAAAGATAGATTTTTGTTGTTGATGGCGTGTATATCTAGGTTACAGCTTAAAAGTAAAAAAAATAATATTTGTATAAGGATTTCCCCACGTTTTCTCCTTAATGAACCTACCTTTTTTAAATCTTAATAAAAAAAAATTGTAATTCTTTTCACTAAGTATTCTTAGTAATAAATTTTCTTGATATTATACAAAAATTTTATTTACGTATTTTCTTCATACATGAGTCATTGTATGACAAATTTTATTGTTCTACATTGCACTCACTAACAGTGTTATCAGAGTACAATGTCTAAATGTGGTTTTAGTATCCAATTTGCGTAATAATAAATTATATGAATCAATAATAATTACTAATTTCATATTAAATAAATATTTATTTTGTATAGTAATGTTATTATAATGTATTTTTATAGGAAACTTTAGTATTAGTAAATATTATATGTATTAGTTTATTATTTTTATGAGCAAACAACATAATTATATAAGTATTCGTTTTGAGTAAAGAATACAATAACATATAAATTAGTTTTTTTCAAATAAATTGCTCTCTGAGGAAAAAGCATAACATATATTATTCGTTTTTATTATTAATTAAGTGGGATGAAATACATAAGAGAAAAACAAATGATGCTAAAAAAACTTAAATTGTCTTCTATTGGTCTTTTACTATTCTATTTATCTTAGATAGACTTAAATTTAGACATTTTTATTTGATATTTTACTTTACGTAGTACAATTTTGTTTATTATCTAATATTTTGAGGTGAGTAGTGGCACAGGGGCACAAGTGTGTGATTGTGAACGCGGTAGGTTCAATTCTGGTTTCGAGGCAGAGCATGGCGTTACGTTCCTTCAATCAACAGGCTATGCCTCCAGAATTCGGAGGAAAATGTGGAACGGAGTATCGTAAAACTGAGGGAATCTACGCGTAGCCAAAAAAAAAAGTTGAAACAAGCGACCAAACACGTCGTGGCGCCAGAAGGGAAAAGAACGCGCAAGCTCAAAGATGTAGTAGTACAATCGTTTGATCAATTCTTTGATCGATATTCAAATATTGAACGTTGAAACAAATTGCTTTATATGTACAACACATATAAAGCAATTTGTTGTATACTTATGTAGAAAGTATGCGAACCACCCGCGACTTCGTCCGTTTTAACTTATTTTTATATTATAATTTATAACTAAATTGTAAAAAATCATGTGTTTTTATGAAATATAAGCTACATTGCTGTAAAATTTCATCTTAATCTGTTTAGTAGTTTTTGCGTGAAAGTGAAACAAACATGCGTCCTCGTAAACGTTTACATTTATAATATTATAGTAGGATATTTTTTAGCACACAGCAGGGTAGGCAGAGGGAACCTGGAATCTTGCTGTTAAAACACTCCGTTTCTCATTAAGCCACTCCCAATTTTAATTGAATTCTTGAGGCATTACGTGTTGATTAACTTTCCACCAGATTTGCTAGATTGTTCTGGCTTCTTACCAAAGCGAGGAAATATTTAATATTTCACTCCCCCAAGCGGGAATCGTACCAACAATGGTCGCGTTCCTGTCGTCTCCAATGAAAAATAATAATAAATATTATTCTTTGATTTCATTTTCAGGTTTCATACAGGCTCATCATTTAAAGTCTCACTCTAAGAGTCATGAGTCGGGACACCTGCTACCTTGTACAGTAACAGATTGTAATAAGAAGCTTGCTTCAGAATATGCCAGAAAACGTCATTTGGTCACTCATTCTCAAAGTAATTGTATATTGTTTTAATAATGTAAACCGTGCCGTGGCGTGATAGGACAGCGCTGGGTGCACAGCGATAGTTATGGGTTCGGTCCCTACTTTCGCGGAATAAGTGAATCGTAATGTTCCGCTACTTATCTTGTAATCTATATTATAGATATATCATTTATGATTAAAAACTACATCTCAAGATCGATCTCAGACTTGAGTTCGGTTTATAAATACGGGCTTAAGTTTTTTCTGCTCTGATTAACTCAAAAAATATATAAGCGATATTTAATAAAACACTTTAATTAACACACTGTTTTTATCAATACGCTAAGTGTTATTTGATTTTTAAAAACTAGAAAAATGTCGAATGAGAACTGTCTGTAATTATCCTAATATCTAATTAATTTTATAATTTTTATTCTTGTATTTTATAGAAAACAAATCTGAAGGAGATATTTCTACATATGTTATTTGCAATATTCCCGAAAATTCTTTTAAAGGTAAGTTATATATCAAAAGCTATATTTCTTTAATAATTTATTAATTTATAATTTTTATATAGACCCCATGCAGGGTACGCAGAGAGAAATTAGATATTTAGAATTCCGTTTCTCACTTTGTATCTAACCCAATGCTGATTTCTCTAATCATATTCAAAAAATATTATATTAATTACCTCGGTGGCTCATGAACCTCATCATCTTATAGGACTTATACATTACTCTTAGTACATAATTAAAAAATATCTATTATACAAATGGTTCAATGATAAGTATTGTCTTTCTCATATAGCAGTTGTAGCGATAATACACTCCATTTCTCTGCTTTCCTCCCAAATTTGAAGTTACGCTAGTTGGATAGTGAAACTCAACGCTTTATCTTACCAGAGCAAGAAATTAAAAATAATTCATTTACTTGGCCAGGGTTCAGAGGACATTTTGTGTTTTAAGTTAAATTGATAACAATATCATTAAATTATATTCTGATAACAGTCGTTAAGGTATATCATTTATTCCGATAAATTGTATCTTGTATTTCTGAGTTAAAAACCATGTTGTGAAAGTTTTATTAATGCAGGACTATTTTCAACACAATCGTATTTTTAAATATTTATTAACGTATCAGATTAATGGTTCCATCCAAAGTCACAATAATGCTATTATATATATAAAAAAATAAAAGAATGTATTTTTTACAATATTTCAGAGACATCGTGTGATAATAAAGATGAAATACAAAGTGTTACACCTCACAAAGAAATATGTAAAGAAAAAGTATTTGAGGAAAAAATAAAAGAAATAAAAGACGACAATGAAACAAACAACAATAATATTGATATTTTCAACAATTGCAAATCAGTTCTAGGAAAATGCATAGCTGATGGAGATACAAACTGCTTGTGTGCACAAATCAATGATGTCAACCATTTCTATGATTCCATGCTACCAAATGATAATTTTGAATCAAGTAAATTAAATAAAATGAAAATTTATGATGATATACTAAACCAATCCGTTATAGAAAGTGATAGTTTTGAACCAAACAAATCGAATAAAGTGAAAATTTGTGATGTTATGCTAAACCAACCAGTAATGGCTAACAACAGTATGTGTGAAGGCTGTGAATGTTCCAAAACTGAAAGAGATAATATTAAAATACTACTGACAAAAGATGGTGCCATAAAAATTAAAGATACATTCGATTTTGATATAGATTTTATTGGGAAAAAAGAAAATGGTGATTTGAGTGCTTACGGTTGTAAAGCAGCGTTGGGTAGATGTATAGTGAGCGGTAGTGGTGATATAAGCGAGGAATGCTTATGCGCTAAAATGGCGATGGACGATCAAATTGCGCAAGAAATCGACGAAATAACACCCCAACCGAATGTGTTTTCGTAGTTAAGTAAATATTATCTGTGATTTTTTATGAAAAGTATTTTTTTATAAATTATAATAAATTTATTTACAACATATTCAAGGTAAACTGTTTCATTTTTTTTTTCATTTAACGAGTAAAAATAAATTACCTACGGTTTGAAGTATCACAATAAAATTTATATGATTTGTACCAAATTTTTAAGTCTAGTTTTAATAAATCCTACATTGTTTAAAAGTGGAAAGTAGAAATAAAAAGAGTTTTATTATTAACGTTATATTTATTTACAACATACTTCTTTACAGTTTCAACCATATTATACAAAATATATCTTAGTTAACGAGAACTATAATAAAAATTATTTTACAATCAGACATTCACTTCTGTATAATATCACTAAGTAATATTGAATGTCACACCATCAACTATCACAATAGGGCATTGATTATGTCATTCTTATTATAGTTTATTAATTCTATGTTACAATTATACAGTTTTAAAATTTCAAAATATGTTGCCATAGACAATATACATATAATAAGTCTTTTTAACCTACTATATTGAAATATCTCATGTTATCTTTAATATATAATATTTTTACTTATTTTATGTACATTTTCTATGATACCCAAGCATGTCAAATTTATGAAACGGGATTACAATTATAAAATATACATTTATCTATGGTAACAATTTAAAAAAAGGAATCTTCGGTCATGAAGATTGTATGTAGATTTAAAAAGATTAATACATTTTTGGCCGCGTATGTATCGTATATGTCGTAGAAGCAATAAATAAAATCCTCATGATGATTTACTTTTTCTAATTTGACTAGTCTAATATAAAACAAGTTATCAATAGTTATTTATATCTTTAGCATTAACAAACTTAGAACCATTTGGAATCTTAGCAAGAAATATATGTGGAAACTATGGACTCTTAAATCACAGGAGATGGGTGTTTCGTTAAAAAAAATTAAAAAAGTTAATTTAACATTTACAAAAATATGTATCAACCCAAAATTGAACTAAATAACAAATCTGATGTTTCATCTGTAAGTTTAGTCTGTAATTTTACTACGAAATCATAAAATCCATTAAACTTGAAACATTAAAATAATTTTGTTTGAAATTCGAATCACCCAATGTTCAGTTACTATTATACCAATAAACTACGCTTCGTTAGTGTCTAAACTACTTACGTCTAATCTCCTATCGCTTTTTTTGGGTGAATCGCTTATAAAGTTAAGTTCTTGATTATCACCGCCATATTCTGATTTTATTTCATTTCTTACTCCTTCTATTGGCACTACACTTAGAAAAGTATTGTCGTTATTTTCGGATTTACTTTTTCCATATAAATTTTCATTTTCTACTTCGTTTTTGGGAATTTCAGCCGGTTTCCTAGTTGTATCTAAATCGTCCGTGTCTAATAAAAATGTTGAAATAGGCACGACTTTGTTGTTAGATTCTGTATTTTGTGGTTCTTCGCTAACTGGTGAAGATGTCGTAGGATTATTTACTACGGTAGTAGCTATTGAATTTACTTGGGGATTGCTGTTCGTGAACAACTGATTGAACATGTCGGTGTTAGCTGCTGTAGTTATTTCTTGTGATTGTACTACAGCGGGTTCGTCCGGTTTTTCGGTTTCAGCATTGTTAACTATCTTATCGTGGTTGTGTTCTTCGTTATCGTTTTGTGTTTCGTTTAAGTTAGTAGGCTCATTAATATCGTGGCCTTCTTGTAATTTCTTCACGAGGCTTTTATTATTTTCCACTTCTGGTAAAAAAGGATTCATCTCTGTTTCGTGATCCTCGAAATCTTGAACGCTCGCAGGCTTAGAAGTGATAAAAGACTCATTGTCGTTAGGACTAGATATTTCGTATATCGTTACGTTTAGATTATTTATTTGTGTTGAATTTTGAGAGTTTGTGTTGATTTCAGATGGATTTTTTTGATGATTTTCTCCTACATTAGACACGGTTGTTGGAGGCACTGCCGTTGAAGTAATAACGTTATCATTTACTTTTAGCTCTTCTTCTATTCTGGGTTCGTTAGTAATTGGAACTACATTTTCTGGTTCAATATCTTCCCAGACAGGAGCTGGATGTGCTGAGCTTTCAGTGTTAACATTCATTTCATTTACATTTTTCTCTGCAATCTTGTATATATATTGACCTACAGTTGTTGTTTCGAACTTATTTATATTAGAATTTGTTGCTGGAACATCATGCACGCTGTTGCTTGCATTTTCGTCAGAATTATCCACTTGACTGTTTACTCGTTTTACTCTAGCTTCATCATTATCATAGTCATGAGACATACTATACATTTCGTCACTTTGGTCCATCTTTTTCGTGTTAGATTCCATATTATTTAAATAGTCGGGCTCAAAATCATCTTTATTAACTCCACTACCCATTATTTCATCTATTTTAGAAGATGGTGTTTCTGTAGTCTCAACTTGATCTTTTTTCATAGCGTCATCTAAATTTATTTCTGTCGCTGATTCAGAAAGCCAGTCGGAGTCTGTTGTAGTTTCAGTCATATCTTTAAAATTATTCGATTCGGTTACATCATTACTATTGTTTTCTTCGTTTGTTATGGCTTTAGAGGACCGATTATAAAGCATATTAATAGTGTCAAAGGTCACATCTGAATTTTCACTTGGCATGTCATCTTTGATATCGAGGATTGATTTGGATGTTGTGGGGTCTAGCGCTATAACAAGTTTCTGTTCATCATCATTATTTTGTACTTGTTCACTTAATGAGTGCATGTTTATCTGCCCTTCTGTAGTTGTTAGAAGTTCCGTTTTCTCGTTGATTGATACAGGACTTTGCACATTTGAGTTCACAATAACTTGATTCTCATTATTGGCCTGCGTGCTAGTCATATATTCATTGTTGCTTATCACGAATTGATTTACTTTAGATTCATCTTCATTTTGTTCATTTTTGGCCATTGAAATATTAGCTGTAGTAGCTTCGGCAGCGTCTTTGTTTTCTTCAGGTTGCATGCTGTTTTGTCCAGATGGTACAAATACAGGTATTTGTGGTAGTTCTTCCATCATGGTGGTACTTTCAAGTTGTGGCATTTCATTATTTTTCTGAATCATATCGAATGTTATATCTCCATTGTCATTTGTTCTATCTGTAGTATCTATAGCAAGAAAATTATCAAACGATTTTGAGGATCTCTGCTCTGATTTGTCAATTAAGTCGCTTTGTGATTGTGAATTTTCATTACTAATTGAGGTTGTATCCATATTTGACGGAATAACGTTTAAATTGCTGTCATTATCTACTTGGAGCCAATCGTCATCTGTAGTATTTTCTTTCCCTTGATCATTTGCTTGCAATATTGATACCATTTCACGTTTCGATTCGTCTGATGGTTCTGCATTTGGGTCTGAAATTGGCATGTTCATTGTTGTTGTAGCTAACGGACCTTCTATATCACTTTTTTGTATGTCACTCTCAGTTTGTGAAGCTTGGGAAGATTCTGAAGTAGTTTGAATGCCCATTAAACTGTTCAAGTCAAATGTTGGATGATCGAATATAGGTTTGGGAGTTGTAGTCATTTGAACCATTTCCTCTTGCTTTCCCTCTTCTCCTTGAGACATTAATTCAGAATTGGACATAGTTGTCTGTTGCTTGTCTGGATTAATGGTGGTTAGCTGTGGGGCTATAAAAACTTCCTCAGATTCTTCTTTAGTTTCAGGCTTCTCTAATTCAGAGTTTGGCATTACTTCCATTTCTGGTTTTGGTTCAGCTGTCGGTTCCGGTTCCGAACTTGCTACAGCTGTTGGTTCCGGTTCGGGTTTAGGTTCTGCTATTAGCTCTGGCTCAGAATTTGACTCTGCTGTTGGTTGGGGTTCTGGTTTTGGCTCAGGTACTGCTGTTGCCTCTTCTGAAGCTTTAGGTTCAGATGTTGGTTTGGGTTCTGGTCTTGGTTCAGCTGGTGTTAATTCAGGTTCCGATTGTGGTTCACCTGGCGTAGGTTCAGGTTGTGGTTCTGCAGCGGGTGTAGGTTCTGGTTGTGGTGCAGCAGCTGGTTCAGGTTCGGGTTGAGGTTCAGATTTTGGTTCATTTTCAGAACCAGGTTCTGCTTCAGGCTGAGGTTCTATTGTTGGTTCTGGTTGTACTTCTGTAGATTCAGATTCCGGTTTTGGTTCTACTGTTGGTTGGAGTTTTGCTTCCTCTTCCGAAGATTGTGGCATTTCAGTAGGTTCACTAGACACAGGTTCCGGTTGTGGTTCAGGTGCGGGTTCTGGCTGGGGTTCAGGTTGAGGTTCAGGTTGGGGTTCAGGTTGGGGTTCAGGTTGGGGTTCAGGTTGGGGTTCAG
>DWAO01004946.1:0-12241 GCA_018230605.1 Heliconius congener
ATCATATTAGAAGTCATTTTAGTTGTCAATCAATTCTGCTTATTAAATCAATTATGTAGTTTAAGCGGGCGAAGCCGCTGGCGAGCCGCTAGTTTTATAATAAAATAATAAGATTATTATACCAACTCCCGTTTATATTAAATTGACTGATTCAGGTTATTACAAAGCAATTATCTAAAATACTGTTCCACCCATAACCACTAAACTATGTTTGTAGATAGTTGTATCATATCAACCAGAAGTAGTGAATATGTACTTTTTATAAATTATTACAACACAACATAAGGCGTAAAAGTATCGCAAGATGTAGAAGAACCAATTAAAAGTTTGCTTCTGTACTAATAATTCGTTTGACTGTCAGAGTTTTGCGTCGTTAATTTTAATTAAAGAAACGTGGGCTTGAGTTTGTAATAATATTAAAGCATTGAAATTGGTGATCCGCTAAACTTAGAAATTCTATTCGCGGATGACCGTCCATTCGTTTTAATTAACCCTTCTGTGGGTCTCATCCGCCCTGCTATTAGAAAAGTTTGCTTTTTTCTGCAAAGCGACCGCGATAAATCAATTATGAGTGGACTTGAGGTAACTCTTCCTATTCTCTTGCTGGTTGATTTAATTTGTATGGAAATAATGATACAATTTTAATACTACATTTTTTATTTTTTTTTACTCATAATGTCATTCTTTAAGCGCAGGTATCATAATATATATTCTACAAAATATAAAACGAATAAACTGATGCTCTATACAATTCATTTCTATTATAGCGTTGAACTCGCTGTTAAGCTCGCATAGATCAGAAAAATAATCTAGCTGTCAAACGAATAAAGGATAAAGTTTTTGTTTATGGGCAGTGTAACGTAATTTAACGGATGATGCTACTTTTTCCTAGTCATCCTTTTGTTACTTTACGCTGTTCCTAATTCCATTCGCGTTCTTCCCCTGTCCGTGTATTAATCTCCGTGGTTCTTTGATTAAGACTCACTGTGATGTATTTACTTCGCTGACGTAATGGCAAGACATATGTCAAGTGTCTGCTTTATTGGCTGGCGGATTGGTATAATGATGCCAATATCGAGCCTAATAACGTATTATTTGAAACTTTTGTTTACTTATTTGGCTTTCAATATTCTTATTGTGTTATATTTTTGATTTCTTTTTACTCTTTTGTGTAGTGTCGTGTAAGTTTACTTGCGACTACCTCGATAGACGCCGACAAACTAGACATGAAGGTGCCTGTTGTTTATTCTGGAACTACATTAATAGAGGTTTCGAATGAGAAAAATGTAACTTTCTGAATAATTTTATATTATGTAATATTCGAAACACGTATTTGTACTTTATACCTTTTGAGCGTTTGATATACTTTCGCGATATATAATTATTTAGTGTACCTATTATTTGTGTAATATAGATGAAATTATAAATTAAAATTATATAACTAATTCAAAGTTTAAAAATGCGATACTGAACTTTATAATTATTTTTATGTTCTTTATGCAGTTACATCATCTACAACATAGATGCTCTTGATTAAATGAGATAAAATGTGTTTCGCCGTAATTTACGACCAATAAAGATTCTAAATTAGAATAAATACATTAGGTCTTAACGAACATACCAATTAACCGTGCCTAAACGTTTAAATAAACTATGCAAATTATGTAACATGTGAACTTCCTTGACCTTTAAAAACATTAACACGCTCAGCTTGTTAAGAATATAGTAATAAAATATTTTAACTTCGAATTGTTTCTAGTGTGTATATGTTTTTAAAATTTTGGGGTATTTTTTATGCGATCGCATTTGCGAGGTAAACAATTATATAGTGAGGTCCCCCTTTCTCCACTTATGTGTCTTGTTATTTTGTATAGAAATGTAAGTATGTACATATATTTGTATACATCTAATACACACAAATGTATAACAAATTATAAAAATAGTTCTAGTTACACCACAAAAGTTTTAGTAACCGATGCTAATGGATAATCAACAAAAAATAAATTCGACGAAGTCGTAGTCTAAAGACTTCGTTTTAGACATGGCAAATATTTATTTTAAAGTATTTATGCAAGGTTAAATTAAAGTGATGTCTAAACTATTTGGAAAGGGATACTATGTAATTGCGAAAAGTGATATGTATCACCTAATAACAACACTTCACAGTAGTTGTCTTCCAATAGGGGCCTACAAGCAACTACCCCCGATGACACAATTCCACTTCTTTTATCGTCTTTTTAATCTACATCTACCCTCTTTTAACGAGTTCGCTATGTATATATTATAGTTTTAACGGTATTCACTTTATATTTATATATTTTTTTAAATACTTCGTAGATAAAAGAAACTATATTTTCATAAAATATTTTTTATATAGTAAATTTGGTACAGAATATGTGACATTTTGCTGAACCTAGAATTGTATAGTTTCTGATCTCTAATAACAGCCGGTAGACGCCCTCATTATACGGAATGAATTGCCAAAGCGCGTAATAACAACAACTGGTTACATACAAAATTATACAGCAATAGATGTCATTGTATTAAATAATTCACTCGCTCATTATATCGTAAATACTATGAATGTTTCGATATACGTACCTACATCCATTTGTAAAATAATGATGTAAATGTATAAGGGTGTATGTATGTGTTCAATATTTGAATTGAAATTAATGGCACGTAAGCAGAAATATTTAAGGATTCCAGAAGGTTATAAATTCATATATATTTAAAATACCACAGGAAATCGTGTTAAAATATAAGAATGAACTCCAAATATCATGGAAAAATTTCCAAAAATGAAAGTACCTATTACTTAATATCAAAGAATCAAAACTTTTATTATACCTATGCTCGAACTTTGCTACTGTTTTCCGGTTTTGTTAATTATATATGCTAATTAATTCATCGACTTATCGATTTCGTCTATTATTTTAATTAATTTTTTATACATTCAAATCAAAAAATATATATTCTTGTTAATTTTTGGAACATAGTGTCTGATTTTTATTTTCTTATGTTTTCATTACGTTAACAATATATACAGTAATAATATTACATATAGATACAATTTGAGAAAGTTATTTAACTAGTTTTTTTTCACGCCAAGTGATTATTATCTGACCTTTGCAACCCGTCGAGAACGTACTAGTAACACATTACCTACGTTAGATTAAACCCAAAGACATTTATAAGATAACTAGATACAACAACATGAACTTTATTATGAGGTTTATGTATTATTACCGTAACATATTGTTAAAAGGAATAAATTAATAAAGCAAAAGTTAACGAAATAAAAGCTAGCTCCGAAACTTGTTGTTCGTATTTCAGCATTTTAGAAACTGAATAAAAACCTAATGTATAATTTGTAATTTAATTTGTGTCATTACCTAGTCACGAATGTATTTTTTATCCGCAAAGCACTGACGATACTCATTAAAACTAGGTGCCTAAAACGGAGACATTAGTTTTAATAGTATTGATAAGATTTATTTTAAGAACCTGTACCGTAGAAGCGCTCGTCTATTACTACTGGTTACGTGATTTGTAATGTAATTGTCTTTTCAGACGAGATATTTACATTGATATCCACTTAAGATAAGTGGTTTATTAATTAGAAATCCATAAATTCGTGTAAGGAATTTTGATGAGAATATGCTATGCATTTTTATATGAGAAATCAGAAGTATAAAAGTAACACTTTGAAATGCGAAGATAGGAAGATTGAATAGTGTTAGTATTTCGTGGACCACTGAAACAGATACGTATAACGAGTATGACGTACATACGTGGAATTTATATTTCATTCTCATAAATATTGGTTTGTAAATAGGTAGATAAAATTGATTTTTACGTCGGTTATGTTACAATCGACGCTCGCGATATAACCAAAGTACTTTATTGTTGCAGTATACGTGAGTTAAAAAAATCTATCTAACGCATTTATATGGAGGCAGTATCACGGCGTGCACTGATCGTAAATGTCATCTGGGAATTTATATTCATTACGATTAGATAGCAGTCCACAATGGTCGCTCTATTGTTAACGTATGTACAAACTGATCGATGTACGATATTGCGTTTTTATAGTTGACATACAGTACCTCGTCTTTCAATTTTTTATTTACGGCTCGCAGACCAACAAAAACAGTAGGGTATGTGTTTTCTACTGTCCCATATTAATCTCTTATAAAACTTAATTTATATACCGCCCACTGCACGCTGGCTCTATAGCTTAGTAGTATAACATTACATTTGAGTGTTGCCGGTCTGTGGTATCGTCGCATCTCACGGATCTTACAAGCAGACAACGTTTATATTGTTATTATCGTCTTCTGTGTATTAATTTAGAAGTTTATATTTGAATTCCAGATAAAATAGTAAAGGTCAGTATCAAATGATAATGTGCTTTGTGTACAGATAAGTTATTAAATACCTAATTATTATTATATGTGATCAATAGAGAATTTTATATAGGGAGTTTTAATAAAGATTGAATCAGCGATTAACAAACAAAATGCGCGCTCGCGTTCTTGCAGCAATTTGCCATTCTACTCAGTACTTGTGATTTACGAGCTATTTTCAATTTTACGAGCACCTGACGTGCTCGTGTACATAGCATCATGATTCTTTGACATGAGTTTTCTAGCGCGCCTCACAAATAATAAACCCTTAGATGGCGGCCTCGATATATCTCCACTCGCACTCAACTATCGAGAATAATTCTTCCTTTCCTTTTAACAGCTGCTCTGAGTTACAGACTTCTAGTTAATTTTAAATCTATAGTAAAGTGTTAAAGTAAAGGATTGCACCTCGAGGGTATGACGCTCGTTAGCATTTTGAATGCGAGCTTCCCGGGATGTGTCTACTTACATATGTATTATACTGAATGAGAAACAACTTTGAACATTTCCACTTACATTATCTATTCATATGCAATTTTTTTAATTTAGTTATTTATATTTATTTTTGTATATAATGTGAGTGAAGTATTGTTATAAATCATTTATTAATGTTAGGTTCCCAATAATATTAAAATCTAGGTGCACTATTCCGAATTCATATTTCCATATAGGTACTTATACGTGCAGTATTTAGTTTATGTTAATAAATATGGCACCGCACGCGGTTACAAGTGAGATCATTTTGTCTAACACACGACGCTTCGCGGAAAGCTAGCTGCACTGCGGTCACGATGAATTATTGCGTACAGAACCGATGCACAATGGCCAATGCGAGTATTTAAATGCCCTATTAAATCTTACGGAGTGCGTAGGATTCTGTGGGATTCAATTACATTTTGTGCGCGATGAAAGGCATCAGAGTTCAACGTGTAAGCCGAGACGAGCCGCGAGCCGCGAGAACACATCCCGACACCTCGCCCTCAATGAGCTCCGTCACAAAAGGTGAGATATAAGACCACTGCGTATTATACGTACGTCTCGCGCCGGGGGCAGATTGAATAAATGCTAAATTAAATAAGAGCAAATAAAATTGCTATTAATGAGCAAACGCCGTCGCATAATTTGTGTGGAGTGACGGTCAACAAAGGAACGGCTCCCTCGCTTTCGTCGGCCGAGGCTGGGATTTGCTTTCAAAATATATTTTTGCTTTTAATTTAAAGCTGTTATCAGATATATATTTTTTAACATTTTTTGATATTTTAAATATATGTATATTGTATAACAAACATAGGTTATGTACGTTACGTATTAATATGCAAGGTACTTTTTTTCTAATTGTACTCCACAATGCTGCTATTTATTTAAAGCTAGATGTTTACATTTATATCGATACTTACATATATATATAGATCAGAACGTCACATAAATTTTGTATATTATTTTTAACAAATTGAAATGATATGTTAATAATTTTAATAATAATTAGAAATATCAATTATATTTTTATTCTGTATAATTAATTGTATTTAGTTTATTCTGTATATAAAATATAATTCGTATAACAAAGCTTCCTATTTCTAAATTATTCTTTATGTTTTATGGACGTGGTTCTGACGTAGCGTTTCTTAGCTGGTTTGCACTCGGGGTCAATATATTTAAGATAAGCTACCATTAAATGATCCGCGATTGCTATAAATATCTTTATATAGCGTAACGTTTGTTAAGAAATAAGAGCTCATGTTACACTTTTCATAGAGCCAATAGGTACATGTGTATGTGTATGCAAGTACCAAAACAAGACGACGTACTAAATCGCTTTTGCTAAGATATTATCTTGTTAAATATTTCTATCCATTACAACATGTCGAGCACCTTAAAGTAACGGCATGTAACAAAAATATTTGGGACAAATTATTTGTATAGTCTAAATTGTAAAGTGTAGGTATATAATAAAATCATAATAAAATTTTGCATACATATTTTTTTTTTCTTACATGAAATTGCTGAAAGCTTATTTATCATTTATTTTGTTTAAATATGTAAAATTTGTGGAAAATTTTTGCAAATAGGCAAAACAAATATATAAAAATGTAAATGTAAATTCATTCAATTAAGTTGTGGCACCGGAGCACAAGCGTGAGACTGTAAACACGACTGGTTGTGGGTTCGATTCCCACTCAAGAAAACGAAATATTTAACAATTCATATCTTCGCTCTGGTGTCAGAATTCTGCGGAAAATAGGAAACGGTGTGTCTTAACACTAGGCTCCGCCTGTCTAATACGTGCAGTATACAGCGTAAAGCCGAAAAAAAAATTATGAACATATGTTACATAAACATAAAAATGTAAATTTATAAAAATGCGGATATCACATATCAGTACTATTATTTTTCTTATTAAGTTTGCAATTTCTATCGATCTATCTTATTATAAAAGTCTTATTTTTTTCCCAATGAAATTACAATGATAGTGATGTGTATGAATATAACATGATAATATCTTATACATTATTATAACGACTTTTCCGTCTGATCTATATCTCCCAAAATACATACCAGCAAATAGCTTTGTCGAAATAATAATGCCCTGTTAATATAATTGAAATAAGAATGTGATAATCAAATTAATCTCATGCAGGCAACTTAATTAAGGTGGTCGTTTATAACAGTATATAATTTGCGTTGAAATTGTTTCGCGTTTAATGAAGATCGTTAGTGTGATGAGTCATCTATATAATTGTTTAAACAAGAACGTTATATTGTTTAAACCTATAATATAAAGCGTTATTGCTAATATCGTTCGATGTTTGGTAGACTATTCAAAGCAACTTTGATTATATATATTTTTTTGGTAATGGCTAATTGTGTTTTAGCCTTATAGCAATTATAAGTTTATAAATAAAGTTTATTATTTTACAATGATTCTATTTAATCAAGTAAAAAATTTGAGCTAAATAGCGGTGTAAGTACTACCACTGACTTTCAATTCATTCATTTCAATTTATACCGTAATACATTTCACATGTTTTTTTTCTATAAATAATAAAAATAGATTTTTTTTTAATTAAAAAAGTTATCTCAATGTGTCAAAAGTCAACATTTTTTTTATAATAAGAAAATAAATAAATGATGTTCTCATACAAACAATATACAATATACACGTACTAATTAATTAATCGTCGTATCTGAGAAGCCGCTACAAAAATTCCGGTACAACTGAGATTAACTACGTAAACTACCATAATCAGTACAGGTAAAGCAAATATTTATTCCGGTGCATCAACGTGTGGTCTCAGGGTGCTGTTGATGTGGTCAAATATACGATAACACTGAATTACTAGATAACTACTTCGAGAATGATAAATTTATTGCTGCTTTTATTGTTAAAAATAATATCAAAATAGATTTTTATAAATTTATGTAATTCTTTGAGTGTTTGTTTGGTAATCATGTTTCATTTTCATTGTTTGTGTTTATATTGTTGTTTAGGGTTCCGTAATGCAAAAGGAAAAAACTGAATACTTATAGAATAACTTTTTTGTCCGTCTGTCCGTTTGCCAAGAACTTGAGATATATCTTGAGATCACGATCCGTCACAGAAAAAATCAAGCTTCTAAGTCAACGCAATCAAAACATACGAGTATTTCATCGTTTGCTGCATTTTATTTAGAATTTGCCGCGTAATCAAAACTTATAGGATATTTCTCGTGGACCTACAGTTATGATGATGGGCATGAAGTGATAACTTGTTATATAAATAAAGATAATTATCGGAAATTTATGTTATGTTCGTTTCATACTAAAATAAGTACATACGCATGCAAACTGAAGTTTGTCAACTTCGTTTGCCGCGTACTCGAAACCTATATATTGAATATATCCTGTAGACCTACAATTACGAAATTATTCGAAAATTTAGAACTTGCAGTAAAAATAAAAAAATATATACAAAAAATGAAAATGTAAATTTATATTACAGATAAAAGCTTAAATAAAAATATATTTAGTTGATTTCATATGAAATACTCATTTCATACTTTCGCAAATTTAAATTTGTCAATTTTTACAAGTTATATTTCAAGCTGTCCTACAACAGGCAGAATTTTATATATTTTGGTACACCAACAGTTCATCGGAAAATTAAAGCATTTATGAAACTCCAACTTAACAATGTGTGGTCTGGGCCTCTAGAATCAGTGTGTAAGTGTTATTTGTTCGTCAAGTGTGATATTTGACCAAAAGTGCTACTTCCGTTTGATATGTTTTTTTATAAACATGTAACGATTACATGGTGATTCATTGACAAACTAGTGCTCAGTACTGTCCATAGCTGTTTTTTCTTATTATAGATACACTGTAGTTTGTATATAAAAAAAAACCTAATTATTTATTAAATACCTTTTATCAACTAAATATAACGAATTACTTAAAACGCTATATTTTTTATGTCATAGTAGTAAAACATTAGGTATTCATAGGTAACAATAGCTCTTAGCTATTGTTTGCATATCTTAATTGGAATTACAAAGATTAATTGATAAAAATCTATGCTATCTGTCGGCAACATTCTCACCCGAATATCTTTTCTAATTAAGTAGCTTTAGTTCCCAAGCTAGTTCTATTGAATTGGCTGAATTAGTTTTAAAATAAATTGCTAAAATTGCAGCGTATTTAAAAATACTTCCATTTAAATCATATACATATGTTAAGCTATATCGTATTAATTACTTTCAACTTTATACATACTACATTTATATTACATTTATTTTTGTTTTCGATTATGATGATCATATTTTTTTAAACTGTACACCAAAAAATAAATGTTGTAGGCACGTATGTAGCTCGTTGAACTCTTTCGTATGGTGCGGGCGGCGCATTTATAGGTGCGTTTTTACCCACCTCTAACGAGGTCCGATCTTCAAACACCGAGCGCGTTTGTGGTCGTACATAACACGCTCTAGGATATTAAAATGAGACAAATTTATTGCCGCTCTCCGATTATACGTTCGATAAATGCAGACCGGTGATTATGATATCTCAAGAGTTTAATCGTACCATCGATACGGAGTTGCGTTCCGTTCCACTAAACCAGTACTCATAAAAAAGAAACTAGTTACGGCCGATGTTCGACAGTTTACGTTGGAAAATCAACAAGGTGCCGGAGAGGTGCGTTATCGGAACCATCGGCTCGAACAATGCGTCGAATGTTTCAATATAACCCGACAGCATTTTTAACGTTTCATCGACACTGTAACAATCGTAAAATAAATTCTCTACGCCTTCTCAGAGGTCTGATTAATGTTGTACACAGTGCGCCGTCGCGTTTATTTTTTCACCTTGTGTTATTCTCTAGCTTAATTTATGATTCGTAGAAATTAAACGTAAAGAAAACATGCCTAGATGCTCTCATCTAATATTTATTTGTTTGATCAAATCCTTTGTAAATATAATAATATTTAAAGTAATGTATTATTTTATTAAAAATAAACTCTAAAAGGACCACTTTTATTATGGAGTTTGACATGCACCTATATATGTACATATATATATATATATATATATTTCTCAATTCTTTTAATCTGAAGATAGAGTTATGAAAACACTATTATAAAAATATTTTTATTTTAAATTAACTAGCTATTGACGCTGTTATGTAATAAAATCATTTACAATGCATTTGTAGTAACGAGGATGATAATACAAAAAATAACCAAAAACTACTGAAATTTGTTACTTTATCGGTGCACATTGATATTCTAATATTTTTTCTTATAATAATAATCATCATTATTTAACATTTCTACCAATCATATAAATTAAAATTCTTGTGTATATTTTTTGAATATATAAACTATCACATTGTAAATATTATAAAATAAATTCGTTATATTCGTTTACATCAATATTGCTCAACTTCAACTTAAAACGAGAAAAGATTTAAATACAATTGTAAGGTTCGTTTTAAATTTGTTTCGGATATTAATGTACATTATTTTTGTAATCAAGCTGTCGAAAAAACAATTTAGGTGCATTTACATGTTTTACTCGTGCTGACAACTACTTTAGGCGCCTACATGAAAACCCATTAAAGAATGTTACTGAATTTGACTGACAGTACTGATTTTTATCTTTAAATTGCTTATTATGTACTTAAAGTTTTGCTTTTAAGCACAGTGCGAAAGTATCTAATTCGACAGATGAGTGAGTAAGGAGTAATTTTCACTCGAGTGACGGAGGGATATGGATATTTCTTTAGCTTACTTGGTTTTATAGTGAATGTTTCGCCACTTAATGCTTCGTGGTGAGTTTTAACCAATGAAAATTCAGTATTTCTTTTTATTTTTATTGAGTATGGATAAATTTTCAATCGAGGGATAATGTCGATAATTTAGTAATGTTTTACCATTTTTTTATTTATTAGAGCTTATCTCTTGCATCTTATGAAATATTTCTAATTAAAAAAAAACGATTAGGATATTAATTTATTCTAATATTTGATTATTTACCTATTATAGGTTAAATTTTAAATATTTTATTTCGAAATAGTTAAATTTTGTAATATGCACTTTAAATTATTGCTTTGAAAAAGATGTTACATTAAAATTATATTATCTGTATACATTACCCATCTTAATATCATTCATTTAAAACTATTTTAGATCATTTTATTCTAAATTATATGCTTTCGTACTAAACATGAAGGGATCTAACGCTAACTTCTTATTTATGATAAACATTTAACATTTTGGTAAATTTACCATGTCACGAATTATTATCATATAATATGTTCATTTTATTTATTACTATGCACGAAAATTTTATTTTATTTCTTTCTTTTTATGTTATTTTATAAAGCGAAGTTTATTATTTTTAATTATTAAGCCAATCATAAGTAATCAACAAAGATGAAAACTGTTTTGTGGAACATGTATTTTTCATTATAAGATGTTTCGCTACTACTAATAAGAAAATAATTTTCGAAGTGCTCGTATTATCTATTTAAGTTAACCATTAATCTCTAACAAGGCTTATTGGATTTTCTCAAGTTATAAACATCGTATCAATTCCAATTTCAATAAATAGAAACCGCACAAAGCTTTTGTTCGCCTCCACTTGTTTCACACATACTTAGGCTGCGGGCGCTCGTTAACTTAGATTGAAGGTTCGGTCGACGGCCGAGTCCTTACAGCATAAAAAACCTGATATGCAATATGCTCGCCTATGGGAGCCGCTCTTTTAAATGGCTCTCGACTCAACTCGATAGTTACGCCGTTGCCATTATTTAACTAGATAATTTTTTACCGGATACTAGCGAGAATTGGACGTGCTATAGTGTTGGTAATGTTTTACATATTTTGTTATTTCTAGCAATGTTTTTGTTAATATTGCATATGTGATTATTTCAAAGATAGATTGTTTAATTTACATAACTGAATACGTTAATCTTTCTTATTTATTGGATTTAATTCTATAATTAAATCCAAATTAGATAGAATTTATTTATATTAAATATAAAATAATACTATTATTATTTTATATTTAATAGTGTAATTTAATTTTAGTATTTTATAAAATGAGTTGAAATAAAAAAATAAGGTGTCTAATTAATTCAGAGTTGGTTGAATTTATTGTAATAAAATAAATATAAAATAATATATCTTTTTTTCTCTGTAACACGACAATTTGAGATCTAAAGCAATTCGAGATGAATTAGTATTTATGCTAGTAGAAATGCTAATTTTATTTAATTTAAACTTATGAGTTTATATAATTCTTTTTAAATCTAATATATATATATATATATATATATATATATATATATATATATATAT
>DWAO01004947.1:0-12240 GCA_018230605.1 Heliconius congener
TTTCCAAAAAAAAAAAAAAAAAAAAAAAAGATTAGCGCGTTCAACCAAACAAACTCTAAAATTCCATAATATTAGAATAGATGGTCCAAATTTAAATATAAAAGTATTTTTCTATAATTCTGCCTAAAAAGTCATTCATTTGTTTGTAACTAAGGTTTTGGATTTAGGCAATGAATGTAGCAAATGATTCTATTATAGGTTTAAGTAACATGTAATGCAATATAAATAGTCTATAGACATTTTTCATTGAGCCATTTTTTAAACAATTTGTTTTTAGGCAAAACATCTATAGCAATATATTCTTAAATTTTTTCATAAAAATTTAATCTACAAGTTTGTATATAATGGCAGTAAAATAGAAAATCAATAAAATAATTATAATTCCAGATATATAACAGCTCTAGTGAAATGAAATCGACCAAAGTGGAAAAGCAAAGGATACTACAAGAACAGCTGACAGCTGTGGAGGAACAGCTGACCACCATCACGAGGCAGATGAAGGACAAGATTGGGCGTATGGTGGAAAGTGTTGAACATAAGGTATGCAAATGATTTTTTTTATTTCACGCTTTATCCTACAGCAAGTAGAAAGTATCAAGTTCTCAGCCCAATCTAAAGTTGCAAGTCCCTAGGTTTTGGCTTCGAAGCCTAGGGACTACTCTATTAGAGACACTCAGGGGATGTCCTGGCCGCGTTACGCAAGCACTAGCTTGTAATTTTTCAGGAGTGGAGTATGGCTAAATGACCTGCTTTAATTATATTCACCATATTTGACTAGGTATCCCTAACCTTAAGCCAAGAGATCCGGCGCCTGTCGGCCCTCGTGGACGAGTACGAGGCGTCGTCGCCGTTCCGCGCGGAGCGGGGCGCGCTGGAGCACTACAAGCGCGCGCTGCACCGCCACGTGGAGGCGGGGCTCGGCGAGAGGCTCAAGAAGCGCCTGTCCTCCGACATCGGCCTCGAGATGGACGAGGCGCAGCGCGAGATGGCGGGTACGTGCACTATCTTACAGCTGGCGGAGACACAACAAGATTTAATTAATTTATTACCATTTGTTAGTACTACAACTAACATAATAAAAACAAAATGTTTATACATTCCAGATCGAATGTACAATATTCTACCACCAAACAAGCGTGCAGCTGCTGCCGGCTGCATCATCCCCCACCAGCAGCCTTTCGAAGTGCTCTACCGTCTCAACTGTGACAACCTCTGTGCCGACTTTCAGGAGGACCTATCGTTTCGCTTCAGTTATGGAATCACGGCCCTCATACAGAGATTCCAAGGACGGAACACTAACAAGATAGCATTGAAAAATCCACCTACTATTACACAGGTTAGTGATGTTTTTTTACTCAACCATCACAATTGTCGTAACCTCTATGAGCACGTGTTGTTTCGATTCAATTGTGATATTATGGCCCTCCTGCTGAGGTTTTAGAGCTAAATGGATAGAACACTAATGAGATCGTTTTTGAGATCATTTGATTCGAGACATATTTAGTTTTTTTTGTTAAAAGTTATAATGTTATAATTTTGGTGATATATTTATAAATTTCCTTTTTAAAATTTTAGAAAAACCATACTACTTCTATGTTTTAAGCAAACATTTATTTACATGTAAATTTATATTTATATTATCTATTTTATAGAATAGTCCTATTGTAATCATGTAAACTTCATTATTTTATTTCCAGATTCCACCGTCACTTGGACCAGCAGCGCCCTCCCTGGAGGTGTCTCGTGGTAGTGGTGGTGTGGGAGTGGGGAATGTGGGGCTCAGCGCCGAGGAGTGGGGTATGATATCCAAGTTTGCACTTGGAGCTGTCACGTCACAAGGCACTATGGGTGGACTTCTGTTGTCTGGACTGGTGAGAATTGTTTATTTTATAATTTCTAGATCTCCCCGTATCTTCGTTCAGCAACTCTCATCCAGAAGTAGTCTCGTGGGGGTGTGAGGCCAATGAAAAAAATGGAATATCTCATGTATAGTGAAATGTTGCACAAATTTTATTTTATTTCCAAGTTTTCTTCTTAATGCTCAAAAATGTCAAATTGCATAAGCTATTTTATGATTAGTTCAAGTTATTTTTTGGCGCATATTATCTTTATCCACAGAAATGATATTCGGAGTGTAATCGGATATAAAACATCTTTACGCTTTTTCCCATATAGCAGGAGGGCGGAGGTGGGAGGGCATGCTTATGTTGAGATACTCCGTTCCCCTGTTTTCGCTGAATTTTCAAGACATTGCGGTTCAAGAGGCAGTACTCAACGCCGGGCTTTGCCTTGTTATCAGGACGAGGAAATGAAAATAGTTAATAATTCATACCCCCGAGTGTGACTGTATGTGACTGCGCTAGGATGGCATGTAATGAAATTTCTACCCAAGAGTTTAATGAAAAGTGAACATGAAATAATAGATGAAATTGACATAAAACACGTTAAATTTTTACTGTTTAACATATTAACTGCAGGAATGTATAGTTTGTAAAAAATAAAATACTTTCTAATAAAACGTCTATGACCATAACAACAAAAAGCTTATAATGTGGTACAAAGATTTTTTCAAATTCATGACCTTAGGATATATTACAGAAAAATAATTTAAATATTCAAACACGTTTCTAACATATAATAAATATATAAATATTTTCAGCTACTTAAAACAGTAGGTTGGCGCGTGGTAATAGCAACTGCTCTAGTATACGGCGCTCTGTACGCCTACGAGCGTTGTACGTGGACGTCTAAAGCCCAGGAAAGATTGTTCAAGAGACAGTACGTGGCGCACGCGGGTAGGAAATTAAGACTCATAGTCGATCTGACCTCCGCAAATTGTAGCCATCAGGTTCAACAGTGAGTATTATATAAATACAAGAAAATATATTATTAGAAAACATATAAACAATAGCCTTGTTTGCCATTTAACTTCTTTGAACAATCAGGTCAACCGTTTTCGTGTATTTGGTAACTTTAATGTGCTATATTTTTCGTAAGTTTTATAATATTTACTTTGGTTGGTTGTTTTAATGATTTTGACTTTTGATAAAGAGTACAGATACTTAGATATTTTTAACTTGACTTTTTAATGTTACTTAGTTATTTTTAACTTGAACAAATGTAATTATAATATTATACTTTTAATATACTTTTTTTTGTAATTTCTAAGCTGAAATTGTCTTGAACTTTTCTAATAAATGTAATATTTCACAGGGAGCTGTCAACAATGTTCGCCCGCCTCTGCCGCCTCGTAGACGAAGCCACAACGGAAATGGACACCGAGCTAACAGAAGTGCGAGAGGCCATTAAAATGTTAGACGAGGCGTCCACCTCCGCTAAGAAATTGAGAAACAAGGCGAACTACTTGTGGCACGAGCTGGAGCTGTTTGATGATGCTTTTTTGAAAAATTAGAAGGTTCTTGTGGAGTAAGTTGTTTATGACATTTTTACTAAAGGGCTAATTAATATTTAGGCTCTGTGACAATTATTATTTTTATTTATATTAAAATAACATTGAGGTCAGTCATGGCACCGTGTGCCACTGTAAACGCGATAGGTCGTCGTTGTTCAATTTCCTCTGTCCTTTCCTACTGAAACGCTGTATCTCGCACATAGCAGCGTATGCAGAGGGAACTTAGTATTAAGATACTTCGTTCCAACTTAGATACAACTTTCCGCTCAATTCTGGAGGCATTGTGTGTTAAGGAGTGGAGTTACCAGAGTGGAAATGAAATGAGTAGGAATCAATTCCACAAGTGTTATGCTTACTGTCAGTCACTTTGTCGCTGTTTTACTACACATATTTCATCCTATTAATATTATAAATGAGAAAGTTGAAATTGTGAGGATGAAGGTTTGTTCCACTTTCACACAAAAACTACTGATTTAGATGAAACTTTACAATAATGTAGCTTATATATCAGAGTGACTACATTACAATTAATGTGAAGATTTTTTTATAATTTGGCTATATTTTTTATTCTTTTCAGAAATGTAGCGGCATTGTCACCGGACCAAGTCTCAGTTCATTTCATCGATACACAGAGGGCGGCAGATAATAAAATATTTTATTAGATTTCTTATTTTATATCTATTTGGTAATAATTTTAAACAAGGCCTCTCATTATTATCAAATATTAATTTTATCTATATTTTGACATCCATTTTACTCCAAAATTAAATTTTCTGCATGCAGAATTATAAAAAAGTTAAAATTATTTGTTTGTCTACAGAATTTAGATTCTGAGAAGATCTTAATCTAAATACTTAAATTAGTAATTTTACATTTTGATAAAATAGTTAAATAATATTATTGGTAATATTATATTTCTATTGCTATAATTATAAGTATACAATAAATTTCCAAATATCGAATATAAATATAATGGCATAATGGAATTTAAGAAGTTTATATTTACTACTTTATACTGATACTTAATTTTTTGTGCATGACATTTAATTTCACTGTAATTGTTATTTTGTAATTTTGTATGTAATTATGGATTTTTAAAATCTTGCCAATATATTATGTTGAAAATTTTAAAATATTAATGATTATCAGCAAAATAACGTCTCTATAGGAGGAAACGAAAGAATAATATTTACATAAATAAATAACTTTTTATTGAAGTGTTAAAGTACAAGAGTATAAAAAAGATAATAAATCAAATCTATCCTTACAAATATTTTTTTCCGCTGAAGTTATTTTTATGCACTTTTACAAATTAAAGAATGCATAAATATTGACTAGTTTTCGCGATAATAAAAGAAATTACATAATTTTTTTTATCTATGATAAAATTAAAATCTATAATTACATATATAATTTTGCTCTATGGCAGTTATTTTATATCTGCTACTACCGAATAGTATTATGAGACTGGTCCGTAAAGCTTCGACCATCTTCGAGGATTAAAGGTCTATAGGTTATAGGTAACCGTGTAGTATCAAAGTTCGATTTCCCGGTTGATGCAAGAGATTTGATGACCCTTAGTACCACCAAGGTCAAATTGTACATTACTCATGTATAGAATATATTATTATGTATGTAAATTAGTTTTGTTGTTGTTTCTATTTTTTATTAACACTTTTAATGTTTTGTTTTTAATGAAATCACGTGACGGCTTTGTGGATACCTTTGCAAAGTTTGTTTTTTTTTTTAAAGTCAGAAGAACGGGTTAGTTAGAAAATGTTATTATTTAAACCAATTTAGTGATATTTAAGTTTCAATATTTCGACACTAGTGTTGTGTATGAATTTACTATTTATTTTTTTGGTTTTGTACAACTGGAAGGCATGATGTAACATTAATGTTCTCAATGCAAATGTTACGTTATTTTATTTTTTAAACGAATTAAATAGTGTGGAGCCATACATAAATTATTTTTTTTAACATATTTTTTTATCACACATTATTGTGGTAACCTCTACTTAGTGTGATGCCACATATTTTACACTTACATTTTTTAAATTAAATAACTTCAATCAAAGGAACGATCATGAAAATAATAAAAACGGAAAATATTTTGTTTAACATAATTTCGTATTTTATTAAGATATTACTTATATTTTAAAATATGATGTCACGAAATTCAGGACCTCTCCTCAGTCTTTGTCAAAAATGTCACATCATCTAAATAACATGACATAATTTATGGATGGCTTCTATGAAATACTACGGCTTCTATGTATTATACTTAACAGCATTCATTAATAAATAATATATACGGCACAAATTAAATCAATTCTCAGCTCTGAACTTGAGAGTGCTATTTTTACATGTTCTAAGCTAAGTTACCAGCGCTTATATGTGATTATAATTTTTTTAAATTTACACGTAAAATAATTCGTATTATTTTATATTTAAAAAAATAAGCATTTTATCGCTGTTAAATTATTATTAATCTGTTGAAATTATAACTAAAATGGCGGCTAAGTGTCTGTCAAATATATACGATGAGGTGTTACGAATATTGTATTGTAAAGTCTAAATTTCATTTAGGTTTTATTAAAGTATGTATGTGCTTTATTAGATTTGGCTTGCGATTTTTGAGCATTAGATAACTATAGAGCAGACTGTAGGTTCGATTTCATATCGAGGCAATTAACGTCGCGTCGTCCACAGTATGTGAAATATAAAACTTATTAAAGTTTCCGTTAGATTTTATAACTGCATTAAATTTTTGTTGTTAAAAAGAGTTTTTATATAACAAATTTAAATGTATCTCCCTAAAAAATATTATTAGTTATTGCTGAATTCATTTGAAACGAACTAAAAAACTTAGTGATGTAATTAATATTTCTCTAATAATAAAAAATCATGAATATGGCGACGAATTATTTAAATGGTAAAAAAATTGTTAAAGGTACAAAGTACCATGTTATGTTCATATCGGATATGTGGTTATTAAGTAGAGAATGAATGTAAAAGTACATTTCAGTGAATATTAAAATGTATGGCGATGACGTCACTCATGTCAATACCATATATTTTGAGTTTAATAATTTTACTGAAAATTGTACGAATATTGCTTATAATGCTGTGTTTGGGTTACATCGGATGTATTAAAATAACTCTAGATTATAATTATTGTTTTAATGATAAATTTAAATGTCGTGTTACAACTGTCAGATAAGTTTTTGTTGGTTTATCCAATAGATATATAGATTCGTCGCCTGAGACTCGTATACCGAGAAAAAAATGGTCTTACATTGTATCGAGTCTGTATAATCTTTCGAGTAAATTAACAATAACTTATCTGGCAGATAGTCTTTTTATATTGTAAAAATATAAATAAAGTATCAATAGACTATATAATTATCTAAGGGATAAATATTGTAACTGTTGATGTCCGATGTCAATCTGCACACAGCAATAACAAACGTTTAGATAGATTTTGTTGTCAAATGTATGTAATTAGTTGCGAATTAGGCGAATTTTCGTATGTAAATAAAGGATTCCTTTATATATAATGGTGTTTTATTAATAAATATAAAATATATTTAGCACAAATCAGTCTTTAATTGATATACGAAGAAACACAATTATCTAATATCAAGATATCCTCCTATCTTTAAAAACAAAAGAAATCATATATTCTGTAAACAACAAATAAAGGCTTAGTAATTATTTGGGCTTGGTCTATAATATTAATGAAAATATCGTTGTACCGATAATGCCGATAGTTGTAATTATAAAAAGCCGCATTTAGACAAAAGTACCTTCTAACTGTTGAAAGGTTATTATTATAATTTTTGTATCACATTTTTCTCCCAGCGGAATTATCACGAAATATCCCGCACGTAGTAGTTTAGTGCAGACATTCAATTGTCAATTTTCCGCATAATTTTTAAGGCATTGCGTGGTGAGTGGGGCAACTCAACGCCGCGCATTACGCTGTTACTCGTTTTTATTTTATAACAATATAAAAATTCGTATTTCTTATGTATACAATAAAATCAATTAATATAATATAGAAAATATCTTCTACTTACTTACTTCTTCTGTTTGCAACTTACTGTTATCACGTCAATAAAAAAACTTATTAGAAAAATGTTAAAAATATGAAATATGAGTTCTCTCACTTTTTTTAAAATTATTATCCAATTAAATATGAATTCAAAAATATTATTGATTGATTTTCCTTTTAAAATCTTACAATATGAATATTTTTTTATTTTTTTCATTTCCTATATGTTATATGTTAAAACATCATGCAACTTCATATGTAGTATTTTGGCTTGATAATTTTTTACGGATCGAGGCTGAAAGAAGACAATTTTATTAATTTTTTTTAGCTAGGCACAGGGGACCTAGTGTGAAGATACTTCGTTCCCATTAAGACATTTCTGTTCCCCACTTTCCTCCAATTTCACGAGATATTGCCTGTAGCGGAATTAAACGCTGCGCTTTGCCTCGTTACTAGAGCGAGGATATGTGAAGATATTAAATATATCATTTTCCCGTGTGGGAATCCAACCCTAAACGGTCGCGTTGACAGACGCACGCTTGTGTCTCTGCGATCAAAGAGAAAGTAATAGCGAAGGACCCATGTGAACAATATAAGTCGTATTTTTTTACAAGTTTGATAAATATAACTTTGTTCACATGAAACTTAACGCAGCGTTGTCCACCAGAGTGGGGGAAATGAAAATAATTCAAATGTCTTTATTCCTCCCAGCGGGGATGGAACCCATAACCATGGTGTACAGTCACTGCGCCACAACGAGAAATGTTTGAATATGACGAATTACGTAAGACCACCTGTATAAAACGCACAAGTTCAAATCCTATCCTGATGAAAGAAAAAAAGATCAATATATACCAAATCAACATCTATTTTGAAGTCTCCCTTGTTAAACAATACTCCATCTGTTGCCTTCAACCCGTAATGTGCACAAATTGTTCGCAATTCCTCGTCACTATTGAATGCTAGCCAGTCCCTCACTACCGCTACGGGGACCGTCAGTTGCTTGTTGTTGTATGCGACGCTTAACATTTTAAATGCTCTTCTGTAATTTTTTTTTCATTTATTTCATTTGTACCTATTTATCTATGCTATTTTAAAATTGTTGTGTTGCAGTGGCACAGCGGTTGTTGCTTCGTATCCAACTTGGGGGAATCAATTATTTTTCATTTCCTCGCTCTGGTAGCATGTCAAAGCGCGGCGGTGAATTCCGCAACTCAACACGCAATATCTCGAAGATTCTGCGAAATGGAGTGTTTTAACACTGTTCCTTTTGTCCAATCTCTAATTGCAAGAGTTTTTTTTAAAAAAATAGCATAAATAAATAGATAAATACACAGACAAACATAATAAGAAAACTAACTTTTAAATGTTTATCCTGCTATCTATATAATGAAAATATTACAAAAAAAAATTACAAGCACTGTGTACGTCGTCGCTGCCCTAAAGTTGGGTTTTATGAACTTCAATGCATTGTTCAAACCAAATATCAAAACTTAGAAAAATCCTAAAATCAAGCGCATCCAAGCAGATTGTACTGAAAATACTGCACAATTTCTTACAGTATAAATGTTAATTTATTTAAATTATAATTTTTTTGTAAATTTATTTAAAAAAGAAAACATAATTGTTTTCAAAATTATTACTATTTTATAATGACAAGTGTATTGTACAAGTATTAAATATTTTTCGCTTATATCACTTATATGTACTAAAATCACAATACAATATAATGAAATATTTCATATTTTCATTTCTTTGCTCTGTAAAAAAAAAAAACCATAGGGACCAGCGGCACATCGTCTGACTGCAAACGGCAGTTGTGGCTGTGACTCCCGATCAGAGTTACACTACACTGTTATATAGGAATCAACATGAAGCTAAAAATCATTTTAGATAAAAGTATTTAGCAAGATTTTTCAAGTGTTATTAAAACATATTTTGCAGGTTCATATATAGCTACGTTAAAATTTTATACATAGTTTAAAGAAATATTTATAAATCTCTTATTAAATAACCGTTTACATACCTTTGTATTACAGGTAAGTTTAAATAAAGAGCAGCAAATGTGAGCGGACACAGGCTCTTGGCTAGTCTCCACATTCTTATATAATTGCCGTGGATATTCGCAACTGCTATATCATATGCTGTCACTAATGCAGGACTGTAAATAATAAATAAAACTAGAAATCTTAATTGGTAACATTTTTTACAGGATTACTTACTACTGATTAAACGACGATTGTGTTTCTAACTGTAAAACAAAGAGAAAGAGAAAATGGGTATCCGAGTATCTTAATATGCAGTTCCTTTTGCTTACCCTTCTATATGCTCATGTGTCATCATCACACTTATTTTTTTCTTTATAATAACAGAAATAAGATATACAGTACCGTTGACTACTCATAGCCACCATAAAGCTATTTATAGATTAGATTTTAGGACTTTTCGTACTTGTGATGATTTTCTGTCTAAATATACAATGTGCAAAATATCAAAAACCTCACTTCAAGACAGCCAAAATTCGACAATTGTACTGTAGATCATTAAATTAAAAGAATTTACTTACGTCTTTAATTTCTTTGGCAACGACAAATATCTATACAGAGGATGAACATCATCTAAATTACATAAAATATATAAAGATTCCATAAGTATTCTATCATGGAACAACTCATTGCCATTTTTTATATCTACACATTTAAAAAAATCTATAAATTTATCAATATCAGGGCTCATAGCCAAAGTGTCAGAGCAACTAAGGAATAATTTTAAGCATTGCAATATATATTTTTTGTTTAATACTGGATCAAACTCGCTAGGTGGACTGTCACACATTCTGAAATAAAAGAAAATGTATGTTATGCAACAGTTCTGAGTACAATTTTACTTAAATGTAACAGAAAAGATACTTTCATTTCTGGTTTTAGGTAAACAAACCGCAACATACAACTCCACTACTCAATTATAACCAAAAGCTCATCTAGATACAAAAGTTCATTTAGATTTACATAAATCTAGATTTCAAATACCTGTAACCAAAATAAACATAAAATCTTATCATAGGCTCTAATAACAAGGTACATTTGTCACATTGTTGGGTAGGCATCCTCTGAATAGTCATATCTTGTAAAACAGCCATTAATCTATTATGTATAAAGTTGTACATTATTGACATCTTAACATCTTCTCTTTTTGAAACTCTGCAAATAAAAATTATATAAGAAATTGAGACATCTTTGTCTGTCCTTGTCCTTTTTTAAACTTTTGGTCATTTTTTTTTTAATTTTATGTGAGGCCTTCTTTGGGTTATTTGAATAAAAAAAGAATTATGGTAATCAAGAAACTACTCAAAAAATAAGTTATGCATGTTTAAACATTAATATACAGGTGGAAGCATCAGTGCTCCTTTTATGGGAACAGCATATAAATAAATGAATAAATCAGTTTCACATTGTATCCTGCACAAAGCAGGGTAGGCAGAGGGAACCTAGTATTAAGACACTCTGTTCCCCAAATTCTACTGATTCTGGAGGCACTGCGTGTTGAGTGGTGACACCAGAACAAATAGATAACAATATCGTAAACACATACTACTAATTTCCCTTTGATAGGTATGCCTGCGTGCATCATTCGTGAAAAGTTATGTTTTAATTTTACAACAATAGATTTATTATTTATATTGTTTCGAAAAAATCACTTTATCTTTTGAGAAAAAAATATATATTGTTTGACTTTTATAAAACTGTGGTTTCATTTAAAGTGTTGATAGCAAAATCACTTTGTATATTCATGCAATAGAGTAGAGAACCTCTGCTGGTTTTTTTTTAAATTTAAAAATTATTTGTAGCAATGTGTTGATGGAGTAAAATTGAAAGTCTATGAAAATGTAGCACTGAGAGTTAAAAGAACATTAACTATGACAATACAAATAGTAAAATGATCACAATGATAAAACACATTACATAAATACTTATAACAAGAATCATAAATTTTATTTTATATTATATATTAATTTGTGTATATATGTATATTAATTATTATATTTCATTTAAATGTGATACATAAAATACTCATGTTAAATGAGCAATAAATATAAATAAAATTGCAATTATTTTAACTTACTCTAATAATAAATAGTGCACTGTTTCCATAAGTACGTCGAAAGGCCTTAATAAAGAAGAAACTGTCATATTTTTATCTGCAGCTGAGCGACTGTAACTTTTCACCAATACAAATTTTGATTGTGTTACTTCTAGAATATGTATCATTTTTTCCTTTTTCCGCCTTTAAACAAAATATACAAATGAAATTATCAATTATATATATGGTATATGGACATTACATTTATTAGTTTTAATTTCAACTCACAAGATATATTCTTCTAGTGGACACATGGTGAGACAAGTTCCTATTATATTTATATCATCATTACATTCTATACTGTGGGTTGCATTAGACATATTTGTTTTTTACTTTAAATATAATTATTAAAAAATATATAAGAACACAACAATAGTGTTGAACATATTTTAGCACATTTGAAATGACAGTTTGATATGAAAATTAAAATGACATTAAGTATACGTGCGAAAACGCGGTGTAAAGGTAATTATATTTAAAAATGTTATATTTATAAAATATTTTATTATAACTATCGATGAGCCAGTCGTGGCGCAGGGGCACAAAGAGTGACTGTTTGTGGGTTCGATTCCCTCGACTCGAGGAGATGAAATATTTATTTAAATGTATATTTCCATTTCTTCGCTCTGGT
>DWAO01004948.1:0-12239 GCA_018230605.1 Heliconius congener
ACACTAGGTTCCCTCTGCCTACCCTGCTGTGTGCGAGATATAGCGTGAAGCTGATAAAAAAATATATATAAAATATGTGGACATCAACGTTCACGTTTCGGAAAAAAAATCTTTGTTAATTAAATTTTAATATGAAACGTAACAGTATTGAAGTTAGAAAGAAATATGTGCAATTATACATTTGAAAATACATTCATAAGGTTAAAACTATATTAATAGCGGCCCAAGCATTTGAACAAAACTAAAAATTATACAAAACTTACAATTAGTTCAAAAGAACTTTACATCTAACGGTTCTCGTAAGCTAACAAAAAACTACTAAGCCATATTATCAAAAGATAAAAACTACTTTGAGCTGTTGTTTAATCATGAATCCGTTTGAAATGAATACTGTAGTCATAAAATAATATTTTAAAGTGTTATTTACTGACTTTGGGTTATAAAAGTACGGAAATTCAATATAAAAGTGTAAAATTTAATAATGATGTCAGCTGTACACTTTATCGAGCTTAAAACCTAGTGTTAAGGCACTCATTTCTCCTTCTTTCAATTTAAATTGGAGACTTTGTGCGCGGATTTAACGAAACTGAACGTCGCGTATTGTTTTGTTAGAGCTGATAAATGAAAAAAAATCACACCTCCGTATATAGTTAAATACACTATCATATAATGCACAATAAAAAATTGTTTTGCCTCAATATTATAATGTCTACATGTTCCTGTGGTGAACGGAGTGTCTCGACACTAGGTTTTATTTGCCTTATTCTTTGTTATTTGCGAGGTATATAGCTATAATAAGGTAATTACATGGATTATTTAAAAATTAAGAGCCTTATATAATTTAAGTTTACACTCATATATAGATATTATTTACGTATAATTAAGATATAACAATCGTTATTTTGCGTATTACAAACTGCTTATAGAAAGAGTATCTACCTATAAATATTTTTACCTATAAAAATGGTTGATATAACTATTTTTGTTAAAAAAAATTAAATTCTTAATCGCAATTTGATTTTTATTTAAATTTCATGAAAATCAATTCCGTTCACACTTAATTTTACAATGATTTCTGATTCATAATAACATTTTTTATTAAATAATATATCAAAATAAATATTTTCTAGGCGTCCTAAGCAATTTACATACATAAACAGGTAGCTACAAACAGACATAAATATATACATATACAATTGTACACCCAAGGGAGCCGTAGTCAAATCTAATAATAGGCTAAAGGACATGTTTGCTAACTATTGCATATTGTATAGTCGATAACCGTCGTCTGGTTACAGTTAAAGAATTAATATACGATTGAAGAAACGGTATTGCATTAGAAGAATTAAATATATATAGAAATTTACTTGATTATTAAAGGAAAAGATTTTAATTACTTATATTGATTGATTATTTTTTATTATAGTTAATTATGCAGATGATAAGACAACGTATGCAAAAATGCTGATTTATTTTAAATTTATGGTACCTAACATTAATTATAATAATATGAACTAAAGAAAATAATATATTAGGTACTAATAACAGTAATAAATTATTATACGACTTACCCACAAAAGGCAGGAGCAAAACCAAAAATATCCAAAAACAATTGTAATTATTCATCTTCATTATCGAAATATCTCGCATTAATTTCGAACGAAACACCGCAACTAGAACTGTTGTTCATTTAATTACCGCCAAATATTGGCGCGTTAACGTTAATTTCGCTTTCATAATTATAGTCAATTCACAAAATAAATTTAGTCCAAGACCTTAAAATACACAGCCTTATGAAAAAAAAATATATTTTTTAATATTACAGCAAATAATTAAATTATTTATTTATAATTACAGAAAAAAAAATTAAAAAGTTTTACGATGCGTTATATACACGAGTGAACTTCGGAACGTAAGGCATACACTGTAGCCGGTGATCGACCCTACCGGAACCACACTCGATGGGCTCGCGACTGCCGACTCTATGTGCACCGCACCGAAACGCTCTCTCTACAAACTTTTATTTACCATCACTCCCTACCTAATACCACTCTAATGGCCTAGCAATAAGGTTGAAAATCAAGTATTTTTTATTTTCGGAAGTATCGATAGTTATGCAAATGGGCTTATAGTTTTGTGGAGCGTACGCGCATTGAAAACCACGTTGCCCCATTGTTACTATAAAACAGTTCTCTAAACTAAAAACAATACCGTAAAAAGGACGGCGATAAAGACGTTTAGTTGCGCAGGACTATGGAATGTGAATGTTTACGCAGTAAATCATAATATTCGTTGTTATTATGAAAATATACATGTTTGTTTTGATTTCATAAAAAATATTTGTTTCATTATTATTTTTCTTCGGAATTATTTTTTCAGATTTATTACATGTTTCTCTCTTTCTTTACTTTATTACGTATTTTTCTTGTAGCGCAGTTGTAAAGTGTTTGAGAGGGATAGCTATTAATTGAAATTCCATTCGTAGCATTGCTTAGGTATTACCGTACGAGTCATATGAGTCGTACAATAATTTGAATAGTTCTCGTTATGTTTCGCCACCCAATTTTTTAAAAAGGTCGATAATGTTTTCTAATATATTTTAATACGCGATAAAGTGTAAAACGAAATTATGTGTCGATGAAGTCTCTCTATTATTACTAGCTTATCTTGCCAGACATTTGTAAAGACAATGAGGCCGTCGTAACGCAGGGGCATAAAGGTCTATCTGTAGAGCGATGTGTCTTTGATCCCCACTTGGGGGAATAAATTATTATTTTTAATTTTTTCGCTCTGGCACCAAAGCAAAAGCCCAATCAATACCTCGAAACGTTAGACGGAAAGCGGGAAATGGAGTGTCTTAACACTAGATTGCCTTTGCTTACCCTGCTATATGTGATGTGGGATAAAGCGTGAACCTGTGTGTGATATAAATAGTTGCAGCGATAATTAAAATTAATTAGGCAAATATAACAAGTATATAATATATACTTGTTACATGTCTGAAGGCATTGTAATAACGTAATAGTAAGTATTTCGTGTTAACATACACCGAATGCCAGACCTAATTGGCAAGGTATGCAGAACACGGATTCAAAGAGACGAACGATAGCATCAAAATCGGATATTCAATATGTGAATTGAAGTGATTTTTAGATGCTTTCGAAAATATTATATTATCTATTGCTTTTTCAACTATAAGCTTTTTTTAATTGAGTGAAATGAATATAGAGAACTTGAATAGGCAAAATTGGCAGAATATCAAGACACTCCGTTCTCAGCTTTACAATTGGATTCGAAAACGGCGGATTGGCGGGGCTAAACGCTTCTTTCTTCTTCTTGTTTCCTACATCTCGATTTCTCTTCTTTTAAACATTTTATATTAGAAGAGTTAGAAAAATAACAATTATACATACATATATGTATAATTGTATAATTGTTACTTTTACCATATCATTTTAAAGTTACTTAGGCAAAATCTCGATTTCGAAAAAGGGCTTAGTCAAACTTTCATTTGCTTTTTGGGGATCACGTGAGACTGGAAATGAAAACTGTAATATGTATCGTTTAAATATAAAATATTTTAGAAATATACAAGAATAATTTGCAATATTTTTCAGTTAAAGTGAAAGTTATTAGAATATTTAAATTATTTAGAGATTTTTCATTTAAGTGACTAAATAGAAATCATCCTTAAATTGTTCATGTTAGCAACAATATTCACTTTATAAAGGCACTTCCGTCGACGTATCATGTTGTCCGTCTTCAGTCAGAATACAATATTCCGCATATAGCGGGTTAGGCAGAGGAAAGGGCGCTGCTGTCAACTTCCCGCACAAATTTTGCTGAATGGTGGTACTGCCTCGAATGGGAATCGAGCCCACAGTCTTCGCGTTTTTAGTTAAAGGCTGTGCCGTTGCACTACGATGGCCTGTGACCTAACCTGGTCTTATAGTAAGCTAAAATGTATATAAATCATAACTTTATGTACTATCTATATATGCGTAAAGTATTATAAAATATTACATTGTGTATTGTCTTGCTTAATTTTCATAATAATCTATTATATATTCATAAATCCAATCATACGAGAACGGAGTGTCTTAACACTAGGTTCCCTCTGCCTACTGCGGTGTGCGGGATACAGTGTGAAGCTGATTAAATTTTTTAATCATACGAACAATATTTTAAAAAATTATCAAACAAACAGAGTATTAATTTAATTTGGGTTATTAGGACAAAAGCGGCGTTAGAGGCTGTCGTAAAGCCAACCGTAGGCTATAATGGATAAAGATATTCTACTAAAAAGAAAATCTTAGTCAAAACTTTAAAATACAAAGTTAATACGAATAATATAAATAATTTAAGACCGTCACCACGACGGGAAACACAATGGGACAGCTATGAACTTTACATGTGATTGATGATTGTGAGTTCGATTCCACTCAGGCTCTGGTAATATATATTATCTGGTGGTGTTGAGTTCCACATTCAAGATGCAATATCTCGAAAATTAGGTGGATAACATAACGTGCATAATAATCCCTCTGCATACCCTACTATATACTTACTATACAATAAAGAAAAAATGAAAAAATATTAAGAAAGTTAACCCGAATAATATAAATAATTTCTTATCTAACACTAGCGAACTGGTTAAATGCGAAAATAGTATACCAAAAGTACGCAGTTTAAGCAAGAAGGCGTAACAATGCAGGTAGAATTCGTGTCAAGATGCAGGATTTGAATCCAGGCACGCAAACTCAGGCTTTTACCCTGTAAGTGGCTAATTAGTAGGTAGTTTTCAGTTCTTAAAGGTGAACCTAGGAAAACATTATAAAATGATTTTCTTATTACTTAGCGCGACTTGTTCATTTCTTTGTTATTGTAATTGCTTTGAGAGTTATATAACTGTAATATTTTATTATTCTGTCTGTTGTTAGATTTTATTGTAGAAACCCCTAGTTTATATTAAAATATATTTTTTATAATGTTTGTTTATACGTATAAATATCTAAACGTTTGGGTTTTTTTAATTTCAAATCTACACTTGTTATGTGTTGCTCTATTTTGTACCTTCACGCTGTATCCCACATATAGCAGGTTAGGCAGCGGGGACCTAATGTTAATGCACTCTGTTCCTCAATTTCCGCGGAAATGTCGAGGCATTGCGTTTTTAATATTTTTTGGACATTTTAAATATTGTTTACTAGGTGACTTAAAAATCAGAGAACCTGGTGCCGCATTCTGTTCTGTTTTATTTAAGAGAAGAACAGAAATTATTAGAAATTTCTGGTAAACATTGAGAAATTTTCAACATTACTAAAACCTCTCTCACATAATCGGAAAAATACAGCCATACTAAACAAATATTTTGAAATATTACAAACAGTACGAAACGGCAACTATTAGATACATCTCCAAAAACATATGAGTGTATAAATTCGACTAGATACGGGTTCCATATGTCACGAAGAATTATTCCGCCAATTTTACATAGAAGTGGCACTGAGATAAAATATCTAGCCCATAAAGCATTCCCGACTTTTATCTTCGCGCAAATGCAAATACGTTATATTTTTATGACAAACTATTGCGATAGACACCTGTAATTTGATTGTCAATCTGAGGCTGTAAATGGTTAAAATAGCAGCACAGCAGCGGGTAGGCAGAAGGAACCTAGTGTTACCACATTCCGTTCTCCACTTTGCGCCAAGTTCTGGAGGTATTGCGTGTTGAGTGGTGGAACTCAACGCAGCGCTTTGCGTCGACACCAGAGCGAAGAAATGATAATTTAGATTAATTATTAATTTTGAATGAATCGAAAAGTGTGAATGTTAACACGACCGTTGTGGGTTCGATTACTACTCGGGGGAGTGAAATATTTACTATTTTCATTTCCTCACTCTGATAGCGAAGCACAGCGCGGGGCTAAATTCGGTCACTCAACTCGCAATGTCCCAAGAATTTGGCGGTAAGTGAAGAATGTAAGTGTCTTGTTAAGGACGGATTCTCTTAACACTAGGTTCCCAAGTTAAATCCGCTTACCCTGCTGTGTGCGGGATGTATCCCGCTGTAACGTGAAAATGAAAAGCCTTTGAACATAAAGTTAATTATATGTATAACGTGTTTTGTGAAATCCATTTTCATTACGTCATCAAATGTACTACATACAGTACACGCACAGTGCAATACCTATACATTACTCATCAGTACCCACGAAAAGCTGATTCACAACAATGGTATTCTAGGAATAGAAACAAAAGTTGACATTACCAGTAGTTTTTACATCAAGTAGGTATTGGTAAGACACTCCGTTCCCCACATTTATACCGAATTTTTCGAGGTATTGCGTTTTAGTTTTTAGTTTACGCGTTTATCGGGATAGGCAAAGAAAATCAAAAGATAGTACACTCAGCTTCCCACTATCGGCTCAGTTTCGGAGACATTGAGTAATGATTAGCGAAACTCAACGCTGCGCTTTGTTTCCTTGAACAGAGCGAGAAAATGAAAATAATTGAACCTAGGATCGTCGCGCTTAGAGATAATCCGCTGCTGCGTCACGATAGCCTCAACAACCTGCAATTGAAATAAACCAAAACTTAATCCTACAAGTAACAAAAAACCAATAAACAAAATTGAATATATAAGCAAATAATACTATTAAATATTTAAAGTTTCAATATATCTTAGAATAATTGCTAAAAAAATAATTTTTGTAGCATTGAATTACTAAAACACAATAGAAAAGAACCATATTGTGTTTGCGAGGTTTTCACAGCGCGGCGGCCAATTGCGTACGGATGAATGAATTTTAATAATATTTTAGGCTGCTATTGTTTGAAAGTAAGAGACTGACACTGACTGTTATCGCGATGGCTGCGTGTTCGAATCCCACTTAGGGGATTGATTCTATTTAAATTATTTTCATTTTCCTATTCGGATAGATAAATCGTGACGTTTATATGCGTATTAAGGATACGCAATGTCTCGAACCGAGTGAGGAACGGAATGTCTTAACACAAGGTTTCCTCTGCCTCTCTTGGTTTATACAAAAAAATGTGAATTACATAAAATAATATGTGTTTAAAAATATAAAATACACAATTTTTTTTCTATTCATAGAGATAAAATTGTTACCTCATATTTAATTAGCATCCTACTTGATTAGTATGAATTCTATTCCTCGTGACATATATTCTGTTTATAGTATCTACTAGTCTATAGTACCTACTAATCACTTCTTACAATACTAAAAAATTATTGTCCTTTTGCAATAAGAAATTATTTTAAATTTTATAATCATTATTTTTCTAGCTATACGCCCCCGCATATCGCAGGGTGGCTGTAGTTGGCAGAGAGTACCTCGGAATCTAGTATTAAGATATTCTGTTCCCATTATGACACTTCCGTTTCCCAATTTCTCCCGAATTCTCGCTGCGCCTTATTTCCTTACCAGAGCGACGAAATGAAAATATTTAATATTTCATTTCATTCCCACTCGGGGAGTGGGAATCAAATCCACAACCATCGCATTTGCAATCCTGGTGCCCTAACATATTTTAAAAGCCCTCGTGGCCCTGCTACACAGCGGACGTCTAACTCTAATCGCGATGATTATGGGTTCAATTGCCACTCAGGGTAATGAGTTATATTATTTGTTCTCGTCTGGTGGCACCAGTTCCACGTCCGCGTCCCTCAACACGCAATGTCTCAAAAACGGAGACGGTGCGAGGAAAACATAGTATTCTAACTCCAAGTTTCCCTTGCCCACACTGCTGTAAGATTAATACTGAGTGAACCTAAATAATAACAAATAATATACTTTCAAGAGAACAGGTTAACAAACCTAATCATAAATAAGTATATTATATTTCATATACACTCCACATCTCAACGTCGCCCTAGATTTAGTAGGTATTTCACTAAACACAACTTTTAAGTTGAAAAGTCACAAGTAGAAGTGGATTAAATAAGAAAATACGATCCACTACGGCGTATATTCAGCGAGTGCACTTCAAACCAATCTGAGGGTCACTCGACCCAATTTTTGGGTAATGAGAAATCATTCATTAAAAAAACCATGCTAGTAAGCATGAGTTATATATATATATATATATATATATATATATAGCACAATGTGTATATTATATAAGGAGTTTTATTTTTATATTATGTTGTTGCTATTGTGAATTGGGAAGTATCTCACTGTAAACAATTATTGTGGTTCGATACCGATTCCCATTTAGGGGAAGACTGTATATTTAAGAAATCATCTCAATCTCATGTGAAGCCGTTGTGATGCAAGGGCACAAACATTAGCGTATCTAGAGATATTTTTTGGGAGAGATCTGGATTTTCCCTTTGAACAGAAATATTCGTGTAAACGTGTTTTTTTTTTATCATCCACCACTGCCAATAGCATAGATATTATTTATACACATAGAAGCAAACATAATTTTCGTTTCCTCGCCCTAATATATAAAGCGCTGCGGTGGGTTCCGTAACTCATTACACAGTCTCAAATATTAAAAACAAATCCTTCCGCCTATAGTTCTGATATGCGGGACAAATGTTAAAGATGCGGCTACTTATAACTATTATATAATATAAATATAGGTCGTCATCAAGTATAGTTGAAATTTTATTTCAATTAAGTAAAATTAAGATCGAATCTTTTGTATAACGAAAGCCTAGCAAGCTTTCTTTATTTCCGAGCAAGTGTGCCAAGATGTAAAAGTATTTAAATGACATTTTTTTTAATGTAAACCAGGTGACGAGACTGTGACGGTCTCTTAACTTCCTAAAGATTAAGCCTGTTTATAATTAATTCAGTTATTTTCTGTGCAGCACACATTAAACTTCACTTTACTACGTCATTTCATGATGTACATGTAAGCTAAACCTACTAGGTCTAAAACTAGTTGCACAGAATGTGAAGCGGCGGTTAAAGGGTCCATTCTCATTCGGGGAAATTAATTATATTATATCTTTATTTTCTGTTTTAATTTTTCACGTTTTCAAAATATTATTCCACACGTCTTAGGAAAGAAAAATACTTATTTGGAAAACGTATGACAATTTGAACGTAGCGAGAATCGAACCCGCGCCTCGGAAACTGACCAGGTTAAAATGTTTATACTCTTCTAAATAAGTATCTTTATGGCATATGCGCGTGCAATAAATGGCTGCAAAAAATCCCTACCCTGGCTATATGCAGGATGGACAGGACAGCAAGAAGTTAAAATGTTTTTCGAAATGTTTTATGTTCATTGTACATACACACATAAACTTTAGTATACTACATATATGTAGATTACTACTCCAACGTCACCACCGTAACGCCTCATAGCGCTTTGGGAATGTGACGGTTATGGCCTCAAATCCCCATCGTGGGAATGCTTATACTATGTACCTATATAGGCTCCATCTCTTTATTGATATTACTATGGAAAGTTGATAATGAAGAGTTGTATCACTAACTTTTCTCTGCTACTGAATCGTTAACATAATTCTCTATAAAATTCTCTATAAATATCGTTATTACGACCACAGTGCCAATATACCTACATACGTATATATATTTCGAAGAATAAAAGTATAAATGAGTAACGTTGCTTTTTATCGTTATGGGTACAAAAAATATTATATAATTTTAATCAAATTCGATTTTTTTTGTTGTTAATTAAATTATAATGATATTTCACATTGTTCTGCACATTGTTGCCACTGGATCGATATTACAATGTATACATTACGGAGTCCGTTCGCAAATACTATACACAAAAGCTCGCTGCCTTTAAACTTAAATAAAAGCTGAAATCATGTACGTGTATATATTTTTTATTTAGGAAAAAATGTACTGAGAAATAATGTGTTGAGGCCAAACGGGGCGCTGGGGTAAAAACGTGTGACTGTAAACGCCACAGGTCGTGAATTCGATTCCCAATCGAGGGAATAAAATATTTAATATTTTTATTTCCTCGACAACGACACAAACATCTAAAATTCAACAAAAAGAGGAGAATAGAGTGTCTTAACGCTAGGCTCCCTCTGCCTACCCTGCTTTGCGGGATACAGCGTGAAACTGGAAAAAAAATGTAACATATACAGGCCGATTCTAAAGGTGTATTCGATAACCGTGAATACGCTTCTCAAATCTCTATAAGCCTGCTCTCTCTTTGCTGCCCGCGGCATGCAGTAGCAGCGAGCACGTATCGCTGCAGATTTTCATATTTGGTTATTATAGTGTAGGAGTTTTAAAGGAAATTTATTAAAGATTTCAGCTTCACGCTTCAGCTGTATGCCGCACACAGCAGGGTAGGCAGAGGGAAACTAGTGTTAAGACACACCGTTCCCCATTTTACACCGAGTTCTGGAGGTATTGCGTGTTGCGTGGTGGATCTCAACGCCGCGCTTTGCCTCGACACCAGAGCGAGGAAATGAAAATGTAAATGTGAATAAATATTTAATTTCCTCGAGTGGGGATCGAACCCACAACCAGTCGATTTCACAGTCACACTTTGTGCCCCTGCGCCACGACTGTCCTCTTTTTTTTAATTACATATTTTTATAGAAGCAAACTGTCATAATTTTATGTAAATATGTTTAAACGAATTTTATTTGAACTTGATATTGTAAACAATAATGCAAAGATGCATAAAATGCAGATCCACAACATTAGATTCAAGAGACATAAAAAATAAACTTAGAATTTAAGAATTCATGAAGAATACTGTAAGTAAAGCTAACTTCTGATTAACTACTTTTGGTCTTCTGTGTGTAAATTTGATAGTCTTAAAAATATAAGACCAGTAGTGGCGGGTGGCGTAAAAGCGTGTAACTGTAAACACCGCGGGTTATAAGTTCGTTTCCCAATCGAGGAAAAGAAATATTTGATATGTTAATTTCTTCGCCTCAAGGCAAGTTTCCTTCGAGGTGTTGAGTCATGCCACTCATCACACAATACCACCAGAATTCGGTGGAAAGTGGACAGCAGAATGAAAAAGAGGGATCCTAGTGGTATCCCTGTCTAAAAAAAAATTATTCAGTACCACCGATACTTAATAATAAAAAGTGAACGCGGAACTGGAACATTATAATTATATTTTAACTCAACGTTTTAAAAACTGCTTGAAAACATTTAAAAATTACAAAATAAATAAACATTTTATGTAAGGTTTCCGTCGGTGAATTAAATAATAGTTACAAATAATTAGGTAAAATTAATAAGCCGATAACTCTACTCCACAGTACCGACTGCCGATAACAACGCGCGCAACTTGACATCGTTTGTAGTGCCATCAAGAAATTCTGTGTATTTTTTATATTTTCAATATCAATGTCTCGATAGTAAAAAATACTTGTCACTAATTAGGAACTTTTTTCAGCTTCACGCTGTATCCTGCACTTAGCAGGATGGGCAGAAGGAGCCTAGTGTTAAGACACTCCGTTCCCAATCATCAGCCAAATTATAGACGCATAGTGTAGTGTTAAGTGGAACTCAACGCTGCACTTTGCCTCGGCAGTAGAGCAAATCACAGGCAAGCGAAGACAGAGGAAACCTGTTCAAATTCAAAATATTCTTTATTCAAAAAAACTCTTATAAGCCTTTGAATCGTCGAATGAACATATAACAAAAAAAAGCTACCACCGGTTCGGAAGGCAATTCTGCTGAGAAGAGCCGGCAAGAAACTCAACAGTTGCTCTTTTAAAAGTCAATTGTATTATTATATTACATTATCTGGCAGCTATCCTGCATTACATTCAATAGACATTAATTTCATACATGTGTATTCTCTATATATTCTTGAACAGTGTAATAAGCTTTACTTGTTAGTATTTTTTTAAAGCTACTTACCTATTGTTAATATTACCATTAAGATACTTCCGTACTTCACTTTCTGCTGAACTCTGGAGGCAATGCGTGTTAAGTGGCGGTACTCAACGCTACCCTTTGTTTCATTATCAAAGCAAGGAAATTAAAATATTTAATTTCCTCGAGTGGCAATTGAACTCACAACCTGTCGCGATTACAGTCACACACATGTGTGCCCCTGCGCCACGACTGGTCTCACGGAGCTTACTTTATAATTTTAAATAGTTGAATGTTTTGCTCCAAATATTATGTTAATTTTTAAAGTATTTAATTCTATTACGTCATATTTAACTATGAAGAGGCCAGTCGTGGCGCAGGGGCACAAAGTTTGACTGTAAAACCGACTGGTTGTGGGTTCGATCCC
>DWAO01004949.1:0-12236 GCA_018230605.1 Heliconius congener
TCATCTCCTCGAGTGGGGATTGAACCCACAAACAGTCGGTTTTACAGTCACACTTTGTGCCACTGCGCCACGATTGGCCTCGAAACAAATATATAGTCTTCTAAAAATATATCTTTCTTTCCTTTTTAATTAAATTTGTTCTGACCTAATTTCTTAGTAATACACACAATTATAATATTTTTTTTGTTTGAACTTATACTTATAAAACTTATACAAAAATTATCTTTCGATAATTTTCAGATTTACTAAAGTGTAGTAGTGGATCCCCACTCTGTAAAGGTAAAACCAAGCTCGCGCAGTACAGCAGGCCTATAGTGATGCAAGTAAGTATATATGTATTATATTTGATACATGAATGAACATAATCTAATGGGTTCTGTGTTTAAAAAGAAAATAAAAAAATCTGTCAAATGCGTGCGTGAGATGAGACGGACTCGTCCACCAAGGGATGGAACCCTTTTTCAGAATTGTAGATAAGATAAGATCGCGTGGAATCAAGCTAAAATAATATAAATATCCATGTCTATTCTTCATTGGAGCACCGAAAAATTTATGCTTTCGGTGAATCTTCAAAGTGAACACAATCTAAAGATATCCATGAACGTTGCATGCATTATTTTTGCCACATTTGTAAGTAATTCGACGAGAACAAAACGAGGAAGCCAGACCATGAAAAGAAAAATTAAATAAAGTAAAGACACCTGATTTTTAATTATTAAGTGTGGATTAACACTTTAAAAATGTTAAAAAACATCTGATTATTATTGTGAATTTTCAGCACTATCCATTATACAGGGAATCTGACAGTATGTGTCCAGAAGCTGATTCAGCGCCTTTGCCAAATAGAAACACTCTATTTATAGAACGATGGGATTGCTTATCTAAGGAATCTACGGAATATTTAGTAGAAAATTTAAACCCTAGGGCGGCTTTCGGCGGACATACACACCATAGCTGTATAGTTCGTCACAGCTTTGTACCAACTCGAGATCATAAAATCGAATTCACCGAATATACTGTGCCGTCTTTCTCTTGGCGAAATCGATTGGACCCTAAATATTATTTGGTATGCACATCACTATTTTTTATTATTTTTAAGTTTTATAGTAATTTTATAGTGCATTGTGTATACGTCACGACTGACTGTGTAACGACTGATTCGAATTTCGAATTCGATTTTTTTGCCTTCAAATTCTGGTGTTTGTAAAATATATTTTGAATTCAGAACAGATATGTCAATAACACTTTTCAATATTATGACACTAGTGACCCGCCCATAGCTTCGCCCGCTTGTACAATACCATTATGAATTACTTTTGTGATCTAACAACATAATAATTTCAATTACAGCCATCGATGAGTTTCAGTTTTATTATATAACAATATTATATATACAATAATCTACAATTAGTTTCTTTTCGATCGTTTTCCGCTTAAGCTGAAAGCTGTGACTACCCAATAATAGTGTGATTTGACTAATGAGACCAATCATCTAATTGGGTATACAAAAGTCAACACATTGTCTTTTTATATTAACATAGCAAATCATATTGTAAACAGTTGCTACATCTATGATAATATTATTTCGGTTTCAATAGCTTTCTTCGACATATATAAATATCTTTGATATAATATAAATATTTATCTATTATCTTTTGTATATAAAATGCTATTTGGCTAACTGTGTTGATCATTACTTGTGTTGTCTAGGTCGCTTTAATTGAATGCCGTTGGATATCTGTGTATTATTAACATAGGTCAGTTATAAGGTCGCGTATACATAAACTGAGTTGCTAAGTGCGATGAATAAACGTAGTATGTTACCCTTTCATAATTTTTTCTTTATATTTATTCAATAATGTATATTTTTTTAATAAATTTCGTTTTGTCTACCCCGCTAGGGATATAGTGCGAAGTTACGCTAGCTAAGCTAAATTTTATTATTTAAAAAAATTAAGTAAGGCGCCAATTATAGAAATGCTTCATATGATTAAAGCGGCGATTTCATCTACATTACATGTAGTGCAAGTGATTAATTAGGTCTAAAGGGATGTTTTAGTTTATACTGTTTTAATCAGGTTCCAAGATTTCTACATTCATTTACATTATTCTATGTGTAGTCTAATCCCTAGATATACAATATACAGTCTAATCTCTAGATTGGATAGATACATGGAACAATCGAAGATTGACGTAGGAGATAGATTATTAATATTGGGCGTTAGTCAATGATAATAACTGTTACGTTGTTGTTAGAAAAACTATGAGATCATGATGTATGATCATCTTAAAGTATACAAACTTACCTTATATAGAAATGCTGTCGACCCATGTACGTAAATCGCGATGTAAATATTTTTATTGACCCCAGTAATTATAATTTATAAGTTGAATGCTTATTACCCTGTAATTATCGCTCTTACATTACTGTTAGCCTAAATTAATAAAGTTAATTCTCAAATATTAACAACTTTCCTTTGCGCTAATTTGCATTTTTTTCTTATTAAATAAATACTGTAATTTAATAGGCAATTTATTAAAAAAAATTGATCGAACAGGAAACTTGTTCCTTTTTTTCTTTACTTATTAAATTCAAACGGTCACATACACTATCAATTTACATTTAACTTAAATTAGATTAGAACAATATACTAATTTCATTTTATATTGAATTTCACATGTAATTAATGTATAATACAATGAATCACAACAACACATAAAAATTTTACTATGACAGTTACTGCATTTAATGCGCGTGCTCAAAATTTGCGTTCCTTCGCCCGCTACTGCGTGACGTCACCGGCGTCTCGTATATGTCCCATCACGGGCGATGTACGAGGTATTTACGTGCAAGAAATTAGACCTGTAAAATTGTTTACACTGAATATTTTAAATTTGTGTTGTTGTGTTTGTTTGTGCAATTTCTTTAAACAATATTCTTATTAATATAGCATAGTGATAGAAGAGAGTTTGGTAAAAGAACAGTCGGATAGTATATCAAAAGTAGATATTTTTTATCGTAGCGTGATATTTGTCAGATCGGTGGTTATGTAGGCGCTGAAATGCGAGGAACAAAACTGACTAAGTAAGTAAATGTCTAACTACTCATTTATGTTAGTATTTTAATAAATTTTTATAAAGCGGCAACTATTTTTTGTAGTTTTAAAAGGCAAGAGAAACCCACTTTCCAAGTTAACATGTTTCATGTTTAACATGATTTTTTAAAAATATTAAACGACAATAGAGTTAGTTTCATAGACAGTGTTTAACAAGCAGTTTTGCAAACATTTCCTTAATTTGTTTTTTTATATAGATTTTTTAATAAGTACAATACTTAAGTACTAAACTGTACTAAAGATTGATTAAGTATATATTTTTAAAGTATTGGGTATCTTTAATCTCAAAATATTAAAGAATTATTTTATTACGTGAAAAGAAGATAAATTAAATGTATAAACGTATACAGCGTATAAATAATGTGAAAATATAATAAAAATAAAGTGAAAATGTCATTACACATTCTTTAAACCTTTTCATTATAGGTATTTATTTATATAATATTGTTGCTTATGATTCATATAATACAAGTTTTCATATCTAGAGATTAAGCTTTACATTTGTAGCGTTGTAGTAATCGATTTTTTATTTCCTTCCTAATTAATATCTGTATAATGTATAATACTATACAGAAAAATAAATGGCTTCTATTTAATGTAGTTATTTGTAGTATGGTTGAACTACATAAAAATATATAGTCACTACCAGTCAGTCAGTAGATGCCAGTCGTGGTGTGGGGCACAAGCGTGCGACTCTAAACGCGACAGGTTGCGAGTTCGATTCTCAATCTAAGAAATAAAATATTAAATATTTTTAACGAGGCAAAAGCACACAGTTGTGTGCTGTCCCTCAACACGCAATGCCTCCAGAATTTGGAAGAAAGTAGGGAACGGGCGTGTCTTAATAGAACCGGATTATCAAAACAAATCTAGTCACTATAAATTATTAATAGTTAATTTTATTCCCGCCAGGTCTCCATAACGACTGAAGAAGTGCAAATATCTAAATGTGAGATGCCGACCGAGAGTACGATGCAAATGACTGCCATTTTAATGGTAGTCACTCTGCTCTGTTACTTGAGGTTCTTCAGTGCTTCAAAAAATGCATTTAATTACAAACTGTTGTAAGTATATATACAAACTTAAGAATTATCGGAGTTACGCACGCACACTTTCGGAATATGTAGCAATATAGAGCGAGGCACACACTCTAATACAATATACATAATGCGAACAACGCATATTGATATTATGCACACGACTGTACATTCGCGGATTTGTCTCGTGCCTGTCTTCACGATGATCATAGTACTATAGTGATAGTAAATTGGTAAGGACGTTGTAAGCGCGTAGCGTCTGACTATCAACGCAACGGTAGTGGTGGATCCAGTCGGGGATATGGATGATTTTCATTTCTTCGCTAAGAAGACAAAGCGCGGCGTTGAGCATAAGAAGGGCGTGCCTTAACACATAAGATTCCTCTAGTAAGGCAGGCCATTAGGTATGCGGAATACAGTGTGAAGCTATAAAAAAATATTCTGCTAATGTATGCTTAATATTTTTAAATAGAACGATGATTATAAAAAAGAGTACTTATATCAAAACTATTTTTTTGCAATTTTCAGGAAAATGTATATGCGTTATGTAAAAAAAGTCAGCCTGTAATTTACTAAAGTTGATACCAAATTTATTATTAGTATGCTGAAATTCCTTACACAATAAACATTTTTTTATCAAAATTGGTTTGAATTAATTATGATCAATTTTTTTTTTGTCTACAGTATATGTTTAGTTATTTGTTGATTAGGTGATGTCTGTCATAATATTTGTTAACAGCCGTCGTAGCAACGGAGCCATTTATTAAAACAGATATTAGCCAAATATATGTGAAATCTATAATTATAGTTGAACTTTAACCTTAGTTACTTCTTGTTATTATAATTCGGTCGTCGAACCTCTACATTTACTGGATGGCTTGTTTTGTGAATATGATTACTTTAGAAACGTATTAATTCAACTATTTTAAAAAAGTATTATATTAACTATAATATACATATTATTACATATGAGTACATATAATATATTCAACCGGGATCAAACTCATTATAATATATTTTAATTTTGCTTTTGTATTAAGCAGAGCACGTCCACCACTCAATTTGCAATGTTTCGAATTTTAGAGACTTGATACTAGACTCTCACTGCCTATCCTCCTTTACAAGAAAGGCGTTAAGTCGCGGTAAGAAAAATGTCTGAAAGTTATCAGTAAATAACATTTGGCCTGTTTGAATGTTAATTAAGTTTTTAATGAGTGGTTTGAAAAACTGTAATTTAAAATAATCGATTGTATCGATATATATATGTATATGTGGTATTTTATTTTACTTATCGGTGTTACCTTGAAGTATTTTATGGAATATACTTGTACTTGAATATAATTGTTATAGATAATAAAAAAATGTTACCAACTTGTTATTTGTCATTTGCGATAAGTGGAGGTTTTTAGTTTTTTCACTGCTCTCTGTGTTTCTGAATATAAATTTATATTATTTTTTTGCGTATTTGATACCATATAACTTAGCGGTATGATTTTTGATGTATACACAAAGTATACGAATCGGTAATTATTGTAATATCAAGAGAGGAGAGATAAATAAAAATTGAATAATAATCCTTAGTGGCATACCTACTGAATTTTGACTAGAAAATTTTAAAAATATTTTAAAGGATTATTTTAAATTAACGTTACTTCTAAAAGTTTTTTTGTTTGTCCAAAATACTCCTAATACGTAAGTAGAGAGTTTCAGACGTAAGTCAAATGTTCGTTCGGAAAACCAAAAAAATGTTAAGGTTATATTTTACTCTTTTCAGGTCCGGTAAGAAAGTTTAGAAGAATAAAATTATAACGCCATCCGCCATGATATTATCCAAATTATTTATATTATAAATTATAAAGTGTCATATCTGTTGTTTTCTTTATTGAAACCATAATTATTTTAAACAAAGTCTCAAATAACATTATAAACAATATGACCAAAGAACCAGATTTAGCAGCGTTTTATGCCAACAAGACTACAGAGAAAGGATATTAAATAAATATAAAAAGTATATTCTTATTAAGTATTTATTATATTTCATTGTAATTAAGATGACAAACTAAATAGGAACGTTCCTAGAGTAATACATGGTGAATATAAATAAAGATATAGCGAAATTCAAAATATTAAACATAATACTGTTATATAAAATGATAAAAATAACAAATTAAATGCATTATAGTATACCTTGTGATGAATTTACCAGATAACAAAAATATTTGTTTTGAGAATGTATCGTGACGATATACAGTTTCTTAGATTATATGAATACCGAAAGCACATTTTTACAGCAAATACAAAATTTAACATAAAGATAAAGAATGTTAGCGATAACTTGCATAGCTACAGTGGAATTGTTTTAAATAACTGCTTTACTTACAATAAATAAAGATCACATGATCTGAGGCCTGCCACAATGTGCTAATAAAATTGAGCTAGTTTTAATTAGAAAATTAAGTACATTAGAGAATATTTAATTAAAGCTAAATTAAATTTAACATATTATTAATTTTAAATTTAAATAACCAGATTACATCATCGATGATATAATTATTCTGGTATGTCACTAAGACGAATGCCTCCTGGTCGTCGGTACATGCGCTCGTGCATCGGCAGTTCTCCCACAAGGAACCTGTCTAAGGCTTTAGTCGCCATTTTAGAGTGACCCGAGCTTCTGAAGGCGGTGCTCGCGTCGCGCCCTGCGTATTCTAACATGATCTCATCTCCACCGGGATGCTAGAAAAATTAAGATTGTGTGTTATACATAATAATACAATTTAGAATTATTAATTGTAAATTTATAAATGTTAAATATGACTGGAAACAATATCTATACAAGTAAAAAATAATTTATAATTTTTTTGTTTTTTTTTTAAACGAAATTAAATTTCAACTTACTTCATAAAGAAAATCCGTGATGTCGTAAACGCGATCGTATATCACAACCCAACAATCTTTTCGCGTGTCATGTAGAGATACTTCTGCGAGGGAAATGACTCGATCTTTAGCTTCCGGAGTCCCAGGTTCAATCTTTGGCGCCCATTTGTTAGATTTGGCCTCCACTGACCAAGGACTAACGAAACGTAGAGCGGCCATCGTTAACGCCACAAAATCTATCTCAGTATCCTGTTGCACGGCAAGGGGTGCCGACAGGCTAAGTTCCGGGGGACTCTGTACGGTAGCCATTTTATGCAATTTCCACTTCTACTATACTTCAACTCAAGGCAATTTCTTTTCAAGATTTTAAAGTATATTTACAGCTGATATCTTCTGTAGAGTGTCAGCAACTGTAAAAAATGGTTATCATAAAATAAAAAAATATTGAATAAATTAATATGTGAAATTTTCGATTATAATTTAGTATATAAAAACTGAATTATAATGATTATTCATGGGTGGGATTATGGGTTATTCTGACAATAAATTATCATAAAGATAACATTTTCGGGGTAAAGACCAATAAACAACTTTAACCTTACATTGCAGCTTATCACGACGAAGTGATGTAAATTATATAGTAAAAAAAATTGATTGACCTCGGTATCCACTTAATACTTCATGTGACAGGAAGTGCGAACTACATTTTTTTTTAATATAAAATTTTGTAAAATATTTAACATACGATAAAATATTAGTAATAAATTATTAAAATAAAATCTTGATTTGCTTAAAGTTACACTATTATCGAAGACTTAAAACACGTAACAAAAACAATAATATTTACCTATTGAGTTCACAAGGTCCAGGTAACTCCTGTTACCTCTGCTGGTGTTCGAAACCCGGGGAATTACTATCACACCAATTGTCACTGTACCACCACTGGTCGTATTTCAGGTAATTACTAATAGATTCAGGTAAATGCATGGAATCGTAAATCATTGCCACTATCTAATATTGACCGTTCATTTACGAGTATGGAGTTTGAATGAGGCGGCAGCGGACCGAGCGGCTATTTTATACTGGCTGGGCACGCGCCGTCTGATGTAATTGTGGCTTATCTTGCTCGTGCCGTGCCCCAGCGCCGGACGCGCCGGATGCGCCGACCCGTGGGGCCGTGCTTCGACGATGAAACAAGAATATGCACAGCCCTTCCCAATTTTACGTTTTTGATCTTGTGATTATGCGTTTATGTTTTTCTAAAGTCAAATTTTATTGTGTAAACAGTTGAATTGCAAATGAATGTTTAATAAGTCCTAATACTTGTATTGGCTTAGAAATTCTAGATTATTTTTGAAATCTATTACTTATTATAAAGTATATAATTGCCTTGAGCTTAAGAATTTTTAAATTACTCAAAATATGAGTAATTTATTCAAATATATATATCGTCATGAAAAATATTTTATATCGGCTATTACTTGTAACAAAAATTGCTCTAAATATGTTTTGTTTTGTTTCGTAATGTGACAGCTATATCTTATTGTCGTACGAGTTTTGTGGCGTCCGAGGGCGGTTAATAAACCCACCGATCTTATATGATAAAAGATACAATTCATACAACTAATAAATGAAACTACAATATTCCAGTTCAGCCTGTGCCTTTGATCTATTTGCTGACATTATTATTTTGAAATTTCTGCTTATATGTAATGTACTCGTATCAATATTTTAAATGTTTTGCCCCGTGACTTGGTGAGTATTTTAAAAAAATCAGCTTCACGCTTCATTCACTTCTTCATTCACATTCACGCACTCAGCAGGGTAGGAGAGGGAACCTAGTGTTAAGACACTCCGTTCCCCACTTTCTGGAGCCGATTTCTGGAGGCATTGCGTGTTGAGTGGCAGAACTCAACGCTGTGCTTTGCCTTGACACCAGAGCGTGGGAATATAAATTTAGGCAAATATTTCATCTCCTCGAGTGGGGATCGAACCCACAAACAGTCAGTTCTATAGTCACACTAGAAAATGAGGCCAGTCGTGGCGCAGGAGGAAAATATCAAGGAGACGCCGGAGCTGAAATATCTAAAACACACTCGACCAAATTACAGCTACATGACAGCGTCTATCTCACCGTTATTATATTAATAATTTAAATATAAATTAATATTTTAAAAAATATATAATTTAAAAATAATTTTAATTTATCTTTCATTGCACAATTAGCACTATTTACCTAGTACAAATAAAAATAGCTGACGAAAATTTCTAATATGTTACAAATAGAATGTCGATTTTTGTTGGGTTACGTTGTTTGTTGTTTTTCGCATAGTTTTGTCTAAAAGATGATGTAACAATTGTGTTTTTTTAAGCTAGATTTTTATTGTATTTCCTTAATATAACTAACACCTTTATTGCTCATTCAATTAAACAAAAAAATATATCAGATACTTAATTTAATAAATTGAAAATATATCTGGAAAAGCTTGTATAAAAGTTGCAGAAGCCTATCATAACAAATATTTGGAAATTTATCTAATAATTTCTTTAGTATTTTAATGGCTTTTTGGCATTTGGGAAAATGGTGTTTGGTATTACTATGATCTAAGGATTACTTAGAGTCTGGGATATGTATCGGTGATACGTATTATGACGTTCATTTATATATTTTTTCTTTCTGGCATTAAATTCAAAAATTTATTTTGTGCTACAATAATATATAAGCTTTAGATATTTTTCCAAAAAAATAAATAAAATGTATAGCTTAAAATCTAACATACAGCTCAAAATACTAATTTGTTAATGGAAATGTTAATGAATTATCTTTCACAACGTCACATGTTATTATTGAGTTAGAGTTATTTGAAAACAACACAATAAATTGAATTAATGTGATTGCATTCCTTCAATCAAAATATGGTAAGATAGTTGATACGTCAATTGAAGGCAAAATAGACGAAAACAATAACACCGTAACTACAACTTTATATAAGTAGTAAATATTTTTTTATAAGCGTCACTACATAATACATAATAATTTAGTGTCGTCACCAATGTTATAAGTAAATAATCATGATAACAAAATTTCCTTACGAAATAGATGTTTTGTCAAAAGAAAATTCTGTCGAATAAATGTTATTCATAAGAGCAAGCAAATAATATTTTAATTTTTAAGTAGTTGTTAAACTCTTTTCAAGACTTGGTTTATACGCTAAATGCCAATCATCCAAAAAATAAGAGAACTCTATAATTTCCACCTGCTATATATATATCTTTTCTAAAATTTCACTAATAAAATTATATTAAATTATTATAATATTAAAATATTATTATAATTTTATTAAATTATTATTATAACGTGATGTCCATGACATCTAAATCATTAAAATATATAAAACATACGCCAAGATAGGATTTTTGTGACAACTTTTGCCCTTTATCATTTATAAAATTATCAATGCAGCATGTCAGCGATAAATTATTATTAAAAGACTAAAAACCCGTATCACAAGTATTGCAAAAGATGACAAAATTAAAATTAAAAAAGAAAATAAGACAGTGTTCGAAAAATTAAAAACATTTTATAGTTCTATATATAAATTGATATGTATCAAATATATTTAAATTTTGAAGGTTAAGAGTTCGTTGCTTTCTTATTGCAAAATTCCAGCAATTCCAAAATAGAAAAATTGGTTACAAAAACTAATATCGCCGTTGTATTGCTAGATGTTGTTAATTCGGATTCTTTGGTGTATTACGTATACATGGTGAGGACACTCTTATATGTAAATAAGATAATTGAGTAAGTATTAACTAGTTATAATTAGTAAAGGTCGTCCTTTGTGGTACTATACAGGCTGTAAGTCCGAACTTTTTTTTTACAAAATATATAATGTGATACGTATAATTATATTTATTTAGATTATTAATAGTTTTAATGTAATCTAGATTAGATCGTTGATGTGTTTTGTTAGTACACCTTTTTGTATTGAATTCGATACTTACGTAAGATTGATGAGATGATAGATGAGATTATTCTTAATACACTAGAGTTCATTTTCATACTAATATTTTTTGCCTAGTGTTAAGACACTCAGTTCTCCGCTTTCTGCTCGACTTAGAGACATTGCGTGTTGGCTGTCGGACGTCGGTATTTTGCTCTTATATTAAACGCTACCTACTGCCACTGAGTCACGATGGCTACGGCTTGTCAAAAACATTTTACGCTATATAATTGTGAAATTAATATTATGTTTACATTATCTTGTACCACAAGTCCATCATTTAAATCGCGTGCGATCAGGATGAAATTGGAACGTCGTATCTGTAACTAGTAAAGGTCAAGTGTCCATATCGAACAGGTCGAGAACTACCAGATTGAATATACGTTGAATACTACTTAAAATAATAGATAACTTGTGGTTTCCATTTAACACTTTATTTCCATGTTAAATTTAAAAACTTATTCAGAGGCCGGTCGTGGGGCAGGGGCACAAAGTGTGACTATAAACGGCGACTGTGTGACTGTGTTGTGAGTTCGATCCCCTCTCGAGGAAATGAAATATTTAATATTTTCATATCCTCGGCCTGGCTTCAAGGCAAAGCGCGGCGTTGAGTTCCGCCACTCTACACCCAATGCATCCATAATTTAGCGAAAAATTAGGAAACTAAGCGACTGAACACTAGGTTCTCTCTGCCTACCTGTGCGCGATACTAAAGAAAATAACTTATTTAAAACTAACTACTAATTTTAATATTTTTACTATAGTTTTTTATTTTGATATTATTGTTTTCTTTCTTTAATTTACTTGAAAAAATGCATCTTCTTCGTTACTGCTTTAATGGGGCTTGTGGATAACTAAAACTAGATTTATGACGCCATTATAACTTTCTTCCACTAAAGATATAACACGCTGATTGCTAAACCCAAATTCCATAATAGTTCGTCCATCAAGACCGGGGAAACATCTACATAGATATATTAAGATAAGTATTCGCTTGATCTTGAACCAACTGCCACCGCGGCTCTAAGTCACATCCCAAATGTACCAGAATAGTGTCGAACATACAGTCCCTTAGTATAACATAAAACGTATGATTATTTATTATTTGTTTTATTTCTATCACATTTCTATCATGTAACTGATAAAATTGAAAAGTCGTCACAGTTTTATAAAAGCGACCACAGCTTTAGATTCAGATCCGA
>DWAO01004950.1:0-12236 GCA_018230605.1 Heliconius congener
ATATATATATATATATATATATCTAAAAAAACACAACAAAAAACACAACCCCAACAGAAGCATCGCTATAAATCTATTCATTTTAATTATTTTTTTTCAACTGATAAACTGATAGTATATTTCAATACATCACTAATCGAGCACAGTGCTTCTTATCGTACATTATGATCGTCGACAGTCCATAGAATAACTACTGATTTTTTTTAATATAACTGTTCCTGCGAATTGAATATTTATATCGAGTGAATAGCTTTTTTGTTTTAGGGTTAATTTTTAGGGTTCCGTACCTCAAATGGAAAAAGAACCCTTATGTGGTTTTTTGTTGTCCGTCTGTCGAAACGGGTTTTTCAAGATGAGATGGAACTATGAAACTGAATCTCATGTTAAGTATCGAAAAGACAAACTTTTTTATAGTTCATTCCACATGTGGCCACAAACTTAAGTTGATAACTTACATAAGTCACGTTCCCGTTGACCTGCACTCATAAAATTGATACAGAACCTTGATTTTGTTTGTTTTGTTTATTGATGCGAGAGTTCAATTCGCCCTTAACCAATTTTTTATGTATTGTTCGAGGGTAATTTACAAATGTGTTGTTTGAAATGTTCAGTGTTTATTTGAAAAGAAAATAAAATAAATTAAATTGTATACCTATCGTTTGAATGATGTCATTTTTCACCAACACAAAAAATGTGATAATCAGATCAACATATGTGTGTGTGTGCTTTTGTTGGAGTTGGCTAACTTTGAAGTATTATCAAAATATATTGAGTGACGGAACTTAACGCTGCGCTTTGACGTGGTCCCAGAAAGAAAAAAAATAACATCAAATAGTCACGTAAGTAGAAATCGAAGCCAAAGCAATCGCGTTTATAGGCAAGTGCTGCACTACGACTGACTCAACATCTTACAGAATTCACCTAACCGTTAAAAACAGACAAATAAAACGAATAAATTATTCAAATCAATCATCATCATTACATAATTGATCATTAAAGCTTTCCAAATGATTACGATTATTGATAATTAAAATAAAAACAAACAAACTGAAACAATAATTTCTTATTTCTTTACGTTACGCTTTGTAGTTTTATTGATTGGGTTGTTTGTATTAAAACGAAAGATATGACACGCGAACGAATCAGTGAATTTATTGGGTCCTTTATATTATACGTATTAGCGACATATAAGCGGCTTCGCCCGCTTAGCCTTACTATTATATTTTTTTTGGTTTTATCCTGTATACCTCACATAGCGGGGTTGGCGGACAGAACCGGGGAACCTAGTGTTAAGACACTCTGTCCCCATTAGGACACTCCCGTTCCCCACTTTCCACCGAATTCTGGAGATATTGGGTGTTGAATGGTAGAACTCTACGCTTTACCTCGTTACCAGAGCGCTTAAATTGCATCTGAATCCGTTTAGTTGTTTTTGCGTAAAAATGGAACAAGCAGCCATCCTTACAAATTTTCATATTTATAATTTTAATAAGATTAGTAGGATGTATAGCAAATGAGATATACAAGTCAGTTGAAAATATAAAAAGTTAAACCACAATATTAAAAATTCAGAGGAAAATAGGGAACACAGTGTCTTAGTGTCTTAACACTAGGTTTCCTCTTTCTACCTTGCTTTCTACGGGATATAGCTACAAAAAAAATACAAAAATATAAAAAAATGACCACAATAATATATCGAGTGCCACAGACACTACAGGATCGCGTGACACGTTTATAAAATTACTTGGTTATTATAAATTTTCTATACATTTATAATTTATTATTTTGTTATTTTCCAAGGACGTTCATATAAATTGTGCATACATTATGTTGTATTATTAATATGTAAAGTTTACTGGGTAATGCATTTTTTTCACTTGTCAAGTGAGAATTATGTTATGTTTTGAAGTATAATAATTAATTATATAGGTTTTTGTTATAGAAAAGAAAATTTTGAACAAATATTAATCATTTTAAATTTTGATTATATAAAATACTTGAGACTTAAACGCGGTTTCGCTTATTTAAATTTACTTTTATATTATATATTTTTTTATATATATATATTTTAAATTTATATTTTTTTTTCAATAAAATTAATTTATGTCCGTCCTAACTAAATAACTCTAAGAATATGTGTACAAAGTATCATATTACTCGGTTCAATAGTTTTAGAAACCACATACTAACAAAAGCTGAAAGCTGTATTTTTATTTGAAAGCCTAAATTTAGTAAAATTAAGTAGGGGAAAATGAGTACATTTCCCCTATTTAATACGCAACGGAACCTAATGCCGTAACCTAGGCCTAACGTGGAACCTAACGCCTTTAGGGTTACCAGATCGGAAGGAGTGTTCCTTTTTTTTAGTTTTTCGATATATTCCTCACATAGCAGGGTACGCAGAGGGAACCTGGGAACCTAACGTTAAGATTCTCCATTCCCGTACTCCGTTGTTGAGTGGCGAAAGCGCAACGCCGCGCTTTTCGTCGCTTCCGGAGCGAAGAAATGAAAATAATAAGTAGCCACCTAAGAATTAAACCCATAACCATCACCTTTACAGCTGTTAGACTGTCCTATCATCTATTATAATATATAATATAAGCTTCTCATACAATATAGTTAACAAAAGTTAGTTAAAAGTGAACTTAACCACTCAGTTAAACCCATCCACAGCAATCTTTATACTAACTTTATGAGTTTACAACACGAAGGCTTGTTTGTTCTTTCGCTAGTACCTACTTGTATTACTTGTTAATTATTTCGTATTTAGGTTCTTGGTCAATTGGGTTATTTGGTTACGACGTAACTGTAAATATGGTATGGTTATCGTGGTATAATGGAACAGCGTCTGATTTGGTTCGACTGGTTGTAAGTTCAATTCTGTTCATATTGTAGTATCGGTAGAGAAAGCTCACTTTTAAACCTGAACTTTTCTCCTTATATCCAGACATTAACGATTAAGCGGAACCTAACACCGCTCCTCATCTAACGACAGCAAGAAAACGAAATTTAAATATAATTTAAAATTGAATTGACTTAGATCGAACCCTCAGACATCATTCCGCATACATCATGGAAGATCACTCACACTCACCGTTTTCCACTTTCCGTTCAATTTCCGAGACATTGTATGTTTACTAACGGAACACAACGCCGCGCTATGATATTTAAAAGAAATTTAAATCATCATTACCAACTGTACCACGAAGGAGCGAAATATATGATAATATTATAATTTTTTTCTCGCACCACTGCTTGCTCGCTACCCCTAAGGTACAAACATGGGGTGCTATACCGTAAAAGCCATATTGTAGACCGTTACAACAGATGCAGGTTCGTTTTTAATTGTTTTAACGTGAATTATTAGCTTGTTCGTCGGTTAGCACCTTTTTAGTATTATTCTTTTGAATTTATAGTTTTTGGATTATTTTTAAATATTTAATTTTTATCTTTTGAATTGATATTTTTTGGGCTATTTTCAAATATTTAATTTTCATATTTATTAATTATTAATATTAAGCAGTTTTTTGCTTTGCCTGATTATTAGAGCGAGGCAATTGTGAGATTATGACTTATGAGAAAGATTTTGTAATATAATCTATTAATTTGTTTTATCCGCTTTATCGCCTAAATTGAGAATAAGTTAGTGAGTTTAATCTCAATTAGTTAGATGTTTTTCTTCAAATACACGTAGTATATTAGAAATTTATTAATGTATTTATGGATATAAAACTTTTCAATAGTATTTGTTTTATTTTAACCTTTTTTTTCAGCTTCAATCTACATCCCCGTACTTAGCAGAGTAGGTAGAGGGAACCTGAAACTATGTTAAGATACTCCGTTTGTGTTAAAAAAATCCACTTTCTCTAATTCTCAAGACATTGAATTTGTCAGTTCATTTCAGGTAAAAAAATAAAAATAAAAATCATCTTAAAAAAAGATTATATTATTTTTTAATGACAGCCAGAACTAAGTTCAACGATTGCTTATCTATAACTTAATACAATTAAAAAATACATATCATACATCTTATTAGCATACGGCGCTTAACTTAATGCCAACAAGTTACTTTTTGACATTTTTATTTACGTATCTTTAACCCGTAATACGCTACCATGTTTAAAAAAATATTAACATATTATTCATTTATAATAATTATTTTTGTTTTTATTAGTTGTGTATTTCTTAAAGAGTATTTTTTTAGGTACACACTGTATAGGAAGGAGTAGTGTCAAAATACTCTTTTTCCCATTTTTCCACTCAACTTTTAAAACATAACGTGTTGCGTAGCGAAATTTCCAGAGTTCGAAACTTCCTAGAGTGAATAAATGAAAATAATTCAATTCTTCAGTGGAAATCAAAGTCACAACCACATTTCCAGTCATAAGCGGTGCCGCTCCGTCATGACGGACTCCAAAAAAATTTAAAATCATAATATTTAGATTTGAATTTTATGATCTAAATTATGATTCTATTAATTATATGGATAATACACAAAAGTTAATGTAACGGGTTTTACAACCAAGTTTTGGCAACACAACAAATCAATTATCCAAAAATGGAATTTGAACTCACAACTATCAAGTTTTAAATTTCATATGATGTCATCAATGAATAGGTACATAATAGGCTTCAATTTCATAATTTACAACTAACATGATTACAAATAAAACAGGCAATAATTAAAGACTTAGAAGGAATTTTGTTAAGCTTTTACATCTAAAAGCTCCTTTCAATATAATGTTACCAAAACTTGTCAATGAGACCATAGTGGTGCAACGGTACAATGTCTGACGTGATGGTTGTGTGTTCTATCCCCACTCGGGGTCATGGGTACATTTGCTTAGTAAAAAGACAAAGCAAAAATCCCTCTCTTTACCTTACTATATGCGGGATACAGCGTGAAACTAAAAAAAAACCATCTACCAATATACCATGAAACCTCTTTACTAAACTCAAGCTCAATAGCCAGTCATCGTGACCACCTCTAATCTGCATCACGACACGCGACACTCGCTGTCAACAGTGTATACGTACGATCTAGTTGAAATTTGTTGAATATATTAGTATAATAATTATAAATAGAATACAAGGGAATTTTAGATTTGGTTTTTAGAAAAGTTATATTCTTAACAAGTTGTTGTAGGTATCAATTTAATAAAAAAAAGATCTTTTTCTAACAGTAAAATTAAATTTTATTCCTTGTATACTTTGTATCTATATATTTTTTAAAAAAATGTCAAGAAAAAACAACGATATAATATTATTGCCCAGTACTTACATACGATATATGATTATACATATATTTAAAGATATAGATATCAAGAGAGTCCTTGAGGTAATTTATTATTTTGATATTGTAGATTTGGTTACATGTTATTTATCATATAGACTAAAAAAGAAATTCCATGAATTTATACATTTTTTATTACTGAATAACAATTTTAATTTACGCATAAAGTAAGTAAGGAACTAGTCTTAGGAAATTGAAAAAAACTTAATATTTCATAAATAAAAATTCATATTAAATTGTAATATTCATCTTACGAGGCTTAGTACAGATTTTTCTGGCTTCACGGTAACTCGCATACAGCAGAATAGAAAAGGTGAACCTAAGTCCCCAGTCTCCATCAAATTTTCAACAAATTGCGAACCACTGCAATTTTCTCGGTACAGTTAAATGAAAATAATGCACTTCTCGAGTACAAATTTAACGTACAACAGTCGTGTTTATAGTCAAGCGATGTGCTCTCAGTATTATTATCAAAGTAATACATTTCTTCAAAAGAAGATCGAACCCACAACCATCGTCCTACCACGCCACCATGTATTATATTTAAATATCACTATTTAATCTGTCCCCGACACGCGACATAGCTCGAGTCGTGTCAACATCGGTTTAACGCTCAACGGGTTTAGACAAAGGTTTTCAACTAATTACAGGGAGAAGGGGTCACTTTGGCCCTTTGAGGGAAGTTTTGAGTGCGATAAGAAAGCTCTAAGGGTTTTTTGACACTTATATAACGAATTGTAAATTATATCTGTAAGTGAATATTCTACATTATGTTTGAATAAAAATATGATTTTAATGAAAATTATAATAAACCTTTTTTTTTGTAGGTATACCTACTGATATCCGTGAGGGGCCGTCTGAGGTCGTTGTGGTGCAAGGGCACAAGGATTTGACTGTAACGCGACGGTCGTGGGCTTGATCCCCACTTGGAGGAATGTATTATTGTTTATTAATATTTTCATTTCTCCGTTTTGGAACCGAGGCAAAAGCTCGGAGATTAGTTCCACCACTCAATACTACAGAAATATTTGACGGACAATGAGGATTCGAATGTCTCAACATTAGGTTCCTTCTGGTTACCCTGCTATATACGGGATACACTGTGAAGCTGTTTTTTTTATCTACTAGTAAAATATGACATAAGCCATTTATCAATTTTTATTGGTACTTACAAAAATTCTAACGATATTCCAAATTTATGACCATTAACCGGTCAAATGTTACATTTTGTTCTATATCTCGTAATCCTATTAAATATGTATGTAAGTATGAAATACAACCGATTTACATATTGTATTGCTATGAGAGAGTGTGTGAACTACTAATTTCTAAAGTAAACATAATATCGATATTTGTCGATTTCATAAATCAAATGGTAAAAGATATCTCAATAGAATTTTAGGGTTAACGCGACAAGGAGAGGTATAGACGTGAGTAATATTTACTTAGCGAAGAAAGAGACAGATATACTTTCTCGTTTCGTATTAATTAAGGAGCGTGGATTTAAATCATTGACTGTCAGCGCTCCCTGTGGGAATCCTGAAGAGTTATAGGCACCTTTCTTCTAAATTTACAATTACAATTTTGTTCACAATATTTTAAATTACGATGTATGTTTTGTGGTGTCTGTATCGGATCGGTCTCTGGGGTTCATTTGGGAATTCCGATAGCTCGTAATATTTAAATGACTTCCTTGATACAGTTTAAATTCTTTTTATTTTGGAATAATTCTTAATGGGAAGTCAATTTATTCTATTATTTCCGTTTCAATAGATACTTTACATCTGTGCTAATTAATTGTATGAATTATTATTGTAAGTTTATAGTGGCGCAGTGGGGCTGGGAATTATAATGATGAGTTCGATCTCCACTTGCGGAACTTAGCAACACGCTTTGCCTCGACACCAGAGCAAAAATATGAAAAAAAAAATGATATTCTCCAGTGGGGATCGAACCTACAACTTTCTTGTTATTGTCCTTTCTTGTTTCGTTTAGTGCGTTATGGTACTTTACAATCACATACTTGTACTCTTGTGCACCACTACTCGCCTTAGATAAGAATTTATTTTAATAATAAATATTTCATCAATATCAAACATGTTCTATAGCATTGTTTTAACATTTGTTAAACCAATTACTTTTCCCCTAAAAATAATACATTTTATGTTTGTAATTAATACAGCATTTAGAATTTCAATAAACATACTAAAAATATAATTATTTTTGTAATAATTAACCTAACATAGCGAAGACATTAGAGCGTTCGGTCGCTAATACCAAATGTCATATTCGTTCCACAGATAATCTATACCGCCAACTGTCCGCGTCAGTTGTATGACGTTGAGGGACGTCACGGGCGCTAATCGAGATTGTATGACGATAGCCGACTGTCATGGCTCGTGGGCAATTCTGTGTTAAATTGAAAATTATATTATAATTCTTATTATTTGTATGGTGTATGTATGATATGAGGTTTTGTTTCTTTGGACACGTATTTATCCTTTGTGTGTATATATGTATTATTGTAACGGAAACTTTAAACGTGATTTTGATCGAGTTTGTAAATGTTGGATTATTTTGAAATTTTGCATACTTATCAAGGATCGATGACAATGCAATGATGTGAAAAAAAACTCATTAGTGCGCTCCTACGCTACGTGTCAAATAATTTTTACCAATCTCAGGACTTAAATAGAAAAGGAGATTCCCGTAAAGAGATAAAAAGGAGGTTCCCGTAAAAGTTAAGTTATAATTCACTTATATTATAACCAAAAAAAATTGACAACTACCCAAAGTCTCCATACTGTTCATTAATTAGAGAAGTGAAAAATATTTCTCGCGAGATTGGTACCGCCATTTAATTGATACGGCGGAGGAATCCAACTGAAGAAACGGTCGTTAGCTTATCACAATACAGATTTCACACCGCTGGTACATGCACCGGTTACATGCTGTTGACATTTTAAATTGGATGTTTTGTTTGTTTGGTGGGGATGGTTGTGGGTTCAAGTCAACGATTGAGAAACTTTCGGTGTTTATATGATATTGTTATATTTTGAGAATGTGTTGAAGTTGGGCGAAAAGTGGCGAACAGAGTTTCTTAGCTGTACGTTCTGCTTGTTTGCCCTGGTATATTAGAAAAAATTAGAAATTGTGTAAAATTTAAAAATTGTAATATTTTTTTTTACCTCCAATCTGTATCCCGCGGGGTAGTCAAAGAGAATTTCGTTGAACTTCATTCCCCACGCTTTGCCAAATTTTTGAGGCATTGTGTGTAAATAATAATAATTAAAAAAAAATATTCGCTGAGTATCATGAGTTATTAAGCCAATAATTAAAGAAATGAATAGGTATAGACAAATCCTCCTATATATTGTAGATACTTATAGCGCAAGTTATTAGTAATATCGGTACGCATACCAAAATTCTTCCCTTTTTTGACTGCAATTTTATTTATTTATATTTTTTAATTTTTTTTATATTTAAACGATTTCATAAGTAAATAAAAAAACTATATATTTATCATTACATATTTGCCGGGGCAAAACACGGCATTGAGTTTGGCTACTCAACACACAATACCTTCAGAACTCAGCGGAATATGGGGAACGGAGTATCTAACATTAGGTTCCCTCTGCCTACCCTGTGTGTGTGGGATACAGCGTGAAGCTGAAAAAAAATCAATATCAATATACCATACACCTTCTCATTGGCTACCTCTAAAAAAAATTTTAAAAATCCAATAACCGCATATAAACCATCTCTTAAAGCCAGAAGTCCCCGTCAGGTCACGCTTTGCAAATAAAAAAAAGTTGCATTAACACAAGTCCTTCCTTACCTTCGTCTGTTTGCTTTATGTTAACGAATATAGACTGATTAGCTTTGTATGTATTTTTTTGAATGGATTTTTTTATATTTTGTTACTGATACTTGTTATATGGTGTTATTGATAAAAATTGTGCGTTTCTAACGTTTTGTTAAAAATGGTTTTTACTTTCCGCCGTCTGTGGTGGCATTGTGTGGTGAGTGGCGGAATTTAACGCTGCGCTTTGCCTCGTTGCCAGAGTGCGTAAATTAAAATTGAAAATATTTTATTTCCTCGAGCAGGAATCGATCCCACAGCCTGTCTTGCACACTTGCACCATATCGGGCCTTGAATATCATATATTATAATAATTATTGAATTTTCAGTAGCTTCACGCTATTTTCCGTATAGCAGGGCAGAGTTAATCATTTAATTTAATTAACAGTTAGCGTAGTTATTTAATTAGCGCATTTAATTTTTTTCAAGACGACGACGACGACAATGTCTTAAAAAATTCTGAGTGTCTAAACTCAACTTAACTTAAATATATCTGACTGGGGATCGAACCCATAACTGTTGCAGCCAGAAATTTACGCGAAAGTTGTTGTTATAGTTGTATATTATTATTATTTTTCATCTTAAACTGAAAGTAATTTTGTTGACTTTTTTGTCTCTATAATCAATATTTTCTCTTGATTAATTTATCAAGAAAGCGTGAGGTATGTGGGTTCGATTCCCGGCCATAGAAACGATAATATTTACTTTATTTTCATTTTTTCACTCTGAGTACACAAAACACGGTGTTAAGTTCCGACGGAAAGTAAAGAAACTAAAAGAAATAATATCCATATGTGCATATTTGCTTCGTTCACAACAAATTAGACCAACGCCTCATCAAGTAAGCCTCTAAGTGATGACATTCTATCGAGATGGTACAATATTTTAGAATGCACTGGAGCAAAACGACCGCGAGTGGGTGCCAGCGTCGTATCTAATGTAAAGATCTCTAAGCGATACATACCGCTATGTAAAATATATAAATTATTTGTGTTTTATAATATTGCGGTGTTCAGTTCCGTCATTAAGTATGAAATGTCTTGGAAATTGGGTGGAGCGTGGAAAACAAAATGTCTTGACATTTGTTTCTTAAAAAAAAATATAAAAAATTTAAAGTAGCGATAGAAGTGATGTCAAATCACGAGACAGATTATTTTTTATATAGATATTTTTCTAGTATTATGAACGCGTCAATCTCAGGAACTTCTGGTTCGAAATGAAAAATGTTTGTATTGCATAGTCCTTAGGCTATATGACCTTCCTCCATAAATGAACTAACAGTACCGACTAACAAACCCACAGATAACACCTAGTTAATGACATACTTATAAACGTATACATAGATGCATATTTTTTGCTTCTTTAAAATATACAAATATATAACATATAAAAAAAAGTCCTAATGGAAACGGTCTCAACACTTCTCCCGGGATTCCCCTGCCTAACCTGCTATCTACGGGATAAAGCGTGAAGATCAAAAAAAAAATTCTCAAAAAAAAAAAAATTAAAAAAAACATTGTGTCTCCAAGTATCGAACGCGAAATGAAAATAACTTTTGGCGGACTGGCGTGGTTATAAATCAGAACACGAGTGTAGCTCAATTAAAAAGACCTCTATCTGATATACTTCTGTTCCAGAAGGCGCTTTTTATTTTTCCAAAGATATATCGGAAACCCTTTTTAAATACTTTTGTCAACTGTTTATTTTTTGGTGTGTGAATCATCGGGTGGCCGAGACGGTTCAGTTGTCGCTTGTTTGAATGTTGCGGGTTCATATCTAAGTATTTTTATTAGTGTAAGTGCACGTCGTGGCGCAGGGGCAGAAGCGTGTGACTCTAAACAGTATAGGTTTTGGTTTCGGTTGCCACTTAAAGAAATTATATATTTTATATTTACATGTCTTCGCTGACGTTGGTTTTGACGCAACGTGCAGCGCTGAGCTTCGCCAACACCCAATACCTCCAGATTCAGCAGAAAGTGTGGAACGGCGTTTTAATGGAAACGAAGGGTCTTAACACTGAGTTCCTAAGTTCCCTTTGCCTACAATACTATGTGCAGAAAGCTAAAAAAAATATTATCTCCTCAATTACTTAAAATAGAATACTAAGTTAAGTTTAGCTATTAAGTACGTAAAATGTCTTAAAAAGAGAGAAAAATAAATACCATCAAGTTATAAGCTATATGCTCCGGGAACTGTTTCGCATCTTTTTATGTGTGAAAAATCGGACATTATAGATAACTTTACGATTTTTTTAATTATTATTATAGCAAATAAAAATCGTAAACTTATAACACAAAACCGTAAAAGAGAAGTAACAATTAAAAATAAACGATATAAAATGAATCGATTAAACTATTTTACTGCAATACGTTTCGGTTTCGGTTATACCTATTCTGAATCAGTTACCAAAACTCACATTATATTATATCGATATATCATATGGTGTTAAAAGTTTATATGGCTATTTAACAATAATCGATTTTCAATCTTATTCGTCAAACAATAAGATCAAAAACCGAACGCATTAATTATTTCACTGAAGATTCGTAAAAATGAAGCACTTTATGGAATTTTCGTTTTTATTACTGTCTAATAAAGGTTAAATTGGCATGTTTCTGTGTTTAAATGTAGGTTATACCGAAATAAGGCTCGTGCGCTCAATCAATTATGATCGTATTCGATTTTTTTGATTGTAATCGATAATTGTGCGCAGCTGTAATTTCTTTTTGGTATGTCATTGTTCTGAATACTTAGAGCGGAATAGTGAAACATTTTTGAGTACGACGAATTAAGCTTTGCATCAAATTTAAGAGAAAATACTTGTTTTGTGTGTGAAATTGTATTTTTCATATATTTTTTCAGGTTATATTTTTATAATAATTATCATATAAATTTAATAAGCTTCACGCTGTACGCACGCAGCAGGGCAAGCAGAGGGAACTTAGTGTTAAGTCACTCCATTCCCGCGCCAACTTCACGCCCAATTTGGGAAGCATTGCGTGTTAATTCATCAGAGCAAAGAAATTGAAATGTAAATTTAAATAAATATTTCATTTCCTCGAGTGAGGATCGAACCCACAA
>DWAO01004951.1:0-12235 GCA_018230605.1 Heliconius congener
AATGGAGTGTCTTAACACTAGGTTCCCTCTGCCTACCCTGTTGTGTGCGGGATACTGATTTAAAAAAAATATATTTTATTTTTAATATGTACAATATAACTAATAGATGCTATTGATTTATACAATTAATTTTATGTCCTCTTCAACATTAGGTATCAAAAAAGAACCACCTACAACTGCTGCAACTGCTGGACCACCAACTATTTTGGTAATTAATAATTTTAACTGTATTTTACAATTATCTATATAAAAACGGAAATTTGTTTGAATAAGGTTATTAAAAAACAATCATATTGTATATTTGCATGCAAATGCAGATAAAATATTAGTTGAAAAAGTATTTTTTTTAATCTAACATTGCAACTATTATTCTTCAACTTATAAATTCGTTAAAAAAAAGTGTTATAAATTAATTTTATATATCAGCCATGTTCTATATTTCGTATTTATTTTAAGTAAAATTAAATTAATTTAAATTAAAATAAATTCAATGTAATTAACATTGCATTATTATAAAATAAATAATAAGTAATTATGAAATTTTTATAGGTTCAACCAAAAGTGCAAAAACTAGAGTCCGCAGAAGTGACAGCTGCATTGAAACTGGAGCAAGAAAAGATTAATAAAGCAAAAGTTAACCAAGAATTAAAGAAAATACTCATCAAAGAAGTTAATGATTTTCAAATGGAGTTGTACAAGTTCATGAGAATCATGCAGGACAGGCAGAATAAGGTAACTATTTTAAATTAGTACTTTGTCAAATTAAAACATTTTTAAATGCTAAAGGTAGAGGCGATAGAGGAGAGTCGTGGCGCAGGGGCACAAAGTGTGACTGTCAACTCGACTGTTTGTGAGTTTGATCACCTCTCGAGGAAATGAAATATTTAAATGTTAATTTTCTTATCTTTGCTCTATCCGGGAAAAGCGCGGCGTTGAGTTCCGCCACTCAACACACAAATCGGCGGCATTGAGTTCCGCCACTCAACACAAGTGGGAAACGGAGTCTTAACACTAGGGGTTCCCTCTGTGTGCGCGATACAACTGCGTAAAGATGATTTATTTATTTTTTTAAATGCGAAATTTCAATGAATGATTTAGGAATGATTTTGAAGAACCAATTAAAAATATTAAATTAAGTACGTCACAAAAAAGCTTTAAATATCTTTGAAAACTAATAATTAATTTTATTTTAATTATTCTTTAAATATGGTCCTACACACCAAACATAGAAGTAACTTTTCATATAAGATGATTGATTCTTTAGATTCTTTTCAGCTTTACTATATTCCGCACATAGCCTGGTAGGCAGAGGGAACCTAGGAAGCTAGTGTTAAGATACTCCGTTTACTATTGAGACACTTCCCCTTACTTACTTTCCGCCCAATTCTGAAGGTGTGCTGAGTGGCAGAACTCTACGCCGCGCTTCGCCACGTTATCAGAACAAAGTTATTAAAATATTAAATATTTTTCCCCGATATGTTACGAGTATGTTTCCCCGAGTTAGAATCGAACCCAGAACCGTCACGTTTTAAGTTGCAAGCTTGTATCCCTGCGCGACGATGGCTTCATTTTGATATTCACGTTATTATTTAGTTTCACAAAGACATACAAGGGGCAAACTTGACAATGGAAATAAATATGGACGTGGATATGATAAGGAAGGAATGTGAAATGGAGGAATTAAGGGAGACTGTTATACAACTCAAATTAGAACTTGTTAGAACTTGTGCGGCCTTAGCAGAAGCTAGAACACACGCTGAGTGAGTATTTTGTCTCCCTTTATTGTAAGATAAATTTTAATGGCTATAATTAATAAAAAAAAATTAAAAATAAATAACAATTATATACCGTTAAAACTTGGATGACTTCAATGCATTTTTCTAAAATAATTTTGTATGTTTAACGTTATTTATATATAAAAAAAATCAATAACCTAGGTTTTGGTGGTGCAGTAGGATAGTTAAAATTAATTAATTAAGGCCCATATTTTTAAATCACTCTCAAGCCTTAGATCGATCTTGTGATGCCGTTTTCATTCGTAAAATATATGCATGAAAACAGTATCTCAAGATAGAGAACTTATAAAATTTATAATGACAACAAAAAGTCACTTTGTACTATATCACACACTGAGCTTCAAAAAAACTATTTAATTTTTGCTATTTTGATGTGTTATTTGTTATATCTCTTCAATTACAGAGTAAAAGGCCACCAAGAATGGACTCAAATGGACCCATTAACAGCGAAACGTATAGCGTCAGTAAAGAAACTCTCCTACTATGTGCAGAATCAACTAGATCAAGCAAGAAAGGCTCTCGATCACAAGTGGAACGAAATGTTGGCTAGAGAAGAGAAAACGAAGTATGTTTAATCATTCATTCACGCGTTTTCCCGCGTATAGGCGGAGGGAACACAATGCTAAGACTCCACCCGCCAAGGACTGTCTTACTTTTTGAGTCATTGCGTATCGAGAGCGTGGAGCGACTAAATGCAAAATATTTCTTCCCCGTTTTTGCGCCACGATGGCCTCATATTTATTTATTTATTTACTTAGCTCCACGCTGTATTCCTAGCGGGGTAGTCAGAAAGAACAGAGCGCCAAACTCTACAGTCTCTACACACCCCTTTCGCCTCGTCCACAGTCATCAACCTCTACAGACATGCTCTCTGGGGAGTCTTCATGCTTTTTACGCGACCTTCCTCTTGTATCTTTGATACTGTGTTTTCGAAGATCAACCGAGGTCTCCCCCTACCTCTCTTACCGCTCACTTTTCATTCATACATCATTTTTGCCATTCTTTCATCACTCATTCGTTCGACGTACCTAAACCAGCTGAGTACGTTCTTTGTCATTCTCACTATTTATATCCTGCTAAGCTGACTATTTATATCCTGCGAATGTATCACAACTCCACAGCATTCATCTTTCTTTCATTCTTCTTCTGTAATATCCACGTTTCGCTGTCGTATAACCGCTTCAGTATAACACTGCATTGTGTACGACTGAAACGTTCAGCTGTGTTGACGTTTCGCTGTCTCATCAATGCAGCTACGGTACCGTAAACCTTGTTACCAGCAGCAATGCTTCTTTTCGCATCCATCTCGTATCTTCCATCGCTACTGAACATACTTCCCAATATTTAAATTTAACATAGCTTAATATTTAATAAGCCTCATATTCGAATTTAATACATTATTAATCTAACCGTATCTTTTTCAGGCCAGGAGAGCGTATGATACGCCCCATACTAGATGATGTGTACCAACCGCTAGTGAAACAGCAGGAGATACTTAGTAGACAACAAGCCGTTATAAAAACTTTAAGGAATACGATGAATGAATGTAATATTACACCTTCGTTTAAATCCACTTCGTTGCTTCGCAATACACCGTTTAAAAATAAGTAAGTGTTAGAGTAAGTGATATTTATTATTTAAAAATATGAATTAGACAAGTACATGCAAGCCACCTGCGGCTTCGCTGGTTAAAACTTGTTGTTATATTATAGTCAAATTATACAAAACCTTATCTTTCTATATATGTATAGTTTATACATGAATAACACATGGACTACAATATCTATACATATATTTTTTTTTAGTATCTATACATATTTTTTTTTATCGATATTTTTTTATTAATGTCTTTTCACACGTCATAGTCGCTAAAAAAATTGTATTATATGCTTATACTTGTACCATGTTTCCTTATGTTTATTTATCTATGAACACTTTCTGAAGCCGTCGAGTCCTGTGGCTCAAGAGTATGACTGTAAAAGCGGTTGTGGATGCGGTTTCTACTCAGAGAGCTCTGCTAAAGAATCAATGCGTGGCATTCTGTTCCGTCACTTAACAGGCAATGCCTCAAGAGTCAGCGGAAAGTAGAGAATGCAATCTTACTGGAAACAGAGTATTTTAACAGTAGGTTCCCTACCAGGTTCCCTCTGCCTAACCTGCTATAAGCGCGATATAGCTTGGCAAGGTATAGGTACATAGTAGATAATCGGTGCGTTATTCTTTTCACATTCATATGCTATTCCAGAGATCCACTATCAAAATTGACCAAAAATATCCTAAATATGAGTATAGAACCTCAAAATAAAGCAAAGGAGCAGTTACTCAATTCACAAAAACTAGACGCCCTCAGAGATATACTTTCTAATCACAAACCAATCAAAATAAAACCAGTAAGTGTTGAAGTGACACAGCATTTGGAAAATATGAAGAAGAAGTATGAACAAAGTGTTAAAGAGAGAGAATTGAAAGAAAAGCAAATTGCAAATAAAGCTGAAGAAATTATAATGTCAGGTAAGTTGAGAAAGAGGCACACCGTCGCCACGGCTGTAAACACAACGTGTGTTTGATTTTCTTTTGTGAAAATGCTTTTATTTTTCATTTTCCTTATTTTGATAACAAGGCAAAGCACGGCGATAAGTACCGTAATTCAACACGTAAATTTCTAAGTTGTTCCCTGAACTAGTACTATCTGTAGATGCTAGCTGCCAAATTTTATAATTCTAAGTCAATTGAAAGTACCCTATTAATTTTGATTCCTTTATAGTGTTGAAATACGCGTTTTTTGTGATATAAACGTCCATATCTTATATAAAATCCAAAGCTTGTCTTCATAAAATTTCCTTTATGATAGAATAACTTTCACTCGTAAGTTTCAATATCTTTGTTAAATTAAAAACGGTAAAGTATCACCTCGAAATTTTCAATTTCTTTTTGTCACAAAATGCCTTATTGTGACTTATTTTTAAGATATATATGACATTTATTGTTTTTGTAATACAATGTACTAATGTGTTAAACTAATACGATGGCGTATCAAATTATTGTGATTTCGTTATTTAACTAACTAAGAATTAAACCGTAATGTTATATAGCCTATAGCAGTCCTGTGTAATGTAGCTTTCATTCAAAACAAAAAAAGAAAGCCTTGACTTGTAGTACCAGAGGTCTTAGCGCTTAAACAAACTAACAAATACTTCCGCTTTGTTATAAATTTCATTATATTAATATAAATTTCTATTATTTACCATAAAACCAAGCAAAGAGTGTATGTAATGATTTAAATTATAATTATTATTTCCATTTTTTAAGAAATGGAACAAAAGATAAAAGCTGAACCGGTTCCCAAACCTCAATTACCCTCATTCCCACAAATGCAAATGGAAAATGGAAAATTCATTACGCCGAGGCTTAATCAAGTCGTACCACAAATTACACCAAGTTTGGTGAAAAATGATGGAAACACTTTTAAACCACCTGTTCCAGCTCAAACAACGTTTACATGTAAGTTCTTAAGTTGAAGATTTTTTTTGTTCTAGTTCTAATAAGAGGTAAATAAGAATTTTCTAGAAAATAAGAGTCTAGCCCGATAAGCATGGAAAAGCTGCACTGGCTTCTAATTATTTATTTTTATACGGTTGTATTGCTTTTTATCTGAAATAGCAACATATCATTTTTCTTTGTGTCTAACTTTTATAGCAAAAGAAATTATGGGGGTAACAACCCTTAGCTTTAAAGTTTACTTTGTCGGTATCTATTGCAGATGTCTTCATGAAATTTAAACTAAAAGGGGCTATCTATAAGCTTATTATTATATATTTTTTTATCAATTATCAAAATTGTAAATAATTTTTCCTCAGCTTCGATTTTTTGTAACTATGCTAAAGAATAGATAAATAATTATATACACATAAAATGTGTATATCATTTTGGTACGTGGCTATTCACGGGGTGTTATGTTCAAGCACCATCAAAAAATAAACTACTAATCTTTCTTTAGAATGTCCCAAAAATTCAGAAAAAAATATAATAATGAGCATATAGATAGCCACTTTGAAATAGATACCGAGAAAATAAACTTTAGCGCTAAGGGTTGTTACTTCTATCTCTATAAGTCTCTTACTGTAACAGTTAGAGATAAAAAAAATGGTGTGTCACTATTTTATAAAAAAATTAAAACAACCATATTAAAAATAATTCATTAGAAGCAACTGCAGCGTTGCCATGCTTATCTAGGCTAGACTCTTTGCATTTGTAATATAGTCTAGCTAGTTCCTTGCATTTTCATTTCGTCGCTCCGATAAGAAAATAAACTGCAGCGTTGAGTTCCGCTACTCATCACACTACATCTCGAGCATTAGGCACATAGTGAAGAATGGAGTGTCTTAACACTAAGTTCTGTTTGCCTACCCAGCCATATGCGGGATACAGGGTGAAACTAAAAACTAAAACAATATATAATATTTCAGTTGCACAACAAACACCTACGTTCTTCAAACCGGCGGCTCCTGTCGCTAGGACTTTGTTCACTGACGGTAATCATTTTATTTATAAATTTGCATATGTATGTATTAATTAAATCGAGACCAGTCGTGGCGCAAGTGCACCGGTGTACAACTACAACCGCGACAGGTTGTGGTTTCGATTCTCACTCGATGAAATTAAATATTCAATATTTATCCTCGCTCTGGTAAAGAGGAAAAGCGCAGCGTTAAGTTCCGCCTTAACATGCAATGTCTCGAAAATTATAGTGTTTTGACAATACAGCATTAAACTTAAAGAAAATTAAATAATTATTTTCATAGAACCAAATGATGAAAAACAAACTGAAACCAAGCCAAAGTCAATCCAGAATATACAACAAGTACCAGCTGAACCTAAAATGACTGCCAGTCAAAACACGAAGAGTTTATTAAGACAATACATTCTTAAAGAATCCAATGACAATTTAATTGAAAATAAAGATAAAAACGATCCAAATACTTTCATGGGACAGAATATTTGTACACCAACGGCTTTTGCAAGTAGGTTTTTTTTGTATACTTGTTTTATATATACTATTAGATAATTCTATTAGACTTTTTAGCTGAGCTTTGAATTGTAATGTAAATAAAGCGCTTGTTATAATTAAAACATATTTAAATTTGGAAAATTCAATTGATTACAATAACTTTGGTTTATCTGAAACTCTATTTGATATTATCAGTGCTAAACAATAACTATTAGAAAAAGATATTAATAATTCAAAATCAATTTCTTTCAGTTTCAAAACCACAGACTGCAGCGACGCCATCTGCTGTGTTTGCATCTAAACCAATAGCAGATATGGCTAACATGTTTTCGCAGTTTCAAACTGCTAGTCCTGTTAAATCAATCGTAAATCCAAAATCAAGTGAAACTGGCGAACCAGAGGCTGGTTCCATCGCAAAGGAAAAAGCTAAGGAAGAAAAACCTATAACTAACATGTTTAGTCTCAAAACATCGCAACAAACACCGTTAGTTAGTAAGAATCAAAACGTACCAGATATCATAAAAGGTGGTCAAGTATCCGTTCTTGGGATGGTCGATAGTAAACCCTTTTCTGCATTAAAAACTGATGAAGTAGCTGAGAAACTTAAAGGAAATGTGCCAAGCAAACCTATAGATAATAAAAAGATAGGAACAGATAAAAAAGAAGATTTGAAGCCTACAATTGTACCATTGACTGGCAATGTTCAAACTTCCCAATCTGTTATTGTAGGTACTGTATTCTTTCTGTCAATTTTTATTTTATTTTTATCTTTGACGTCTTGAGAAAACTGAAGCTGTTTTTATATTTTTAATAAAATTGAATGGTGTCAAATGAAGAAGGAACGACAAGGAAGGAAACTTGGCGTTTACAGTCAGAAGCGTTGTTACTATGCTAAAACAATAATCACACGTTACTTTCAATTGATTTCCCTGTTCACAATATAGTACGATTGACGAATCGTGGCCTCCCTGTAGTTAGGCTTTTTGAACTTTACACATTGTTCACTCCGAAACGAAAAAAAAATCCGCACAGGCATTTACAGCTAACTTCAGTTTTTATTCTATTTACAGTTGATTTGAAAAAACCGGCTGCTAAAGCAAAAATAGAAAAAGTGCCATCCTCAATATTCAGCGGTACTCCAGCTGCGCCTCCACCCACAGGTATGTTAAATTGTATTTAAAATATACTTATTGCATTAAAAAAATATTTATTTCTAAATAATACAATATTTGAGCCCACTGTAGCGCCATGGCACAGCGTCTGACTGTAAACGCGATGGTTGTGGTCTCTCGGAGAATGAAATTGAATTGATTTGAATGAATTGTTTTAATTTCCTCGCCCTAATAAGAAGACAAAGCGCGGCGTTGAGTTCTGCCATTAAACACAATGTATCTAAAATTGAGCGATAAGTGGAGAATGGATGTCTTAATACAAATATTCTTTTATCTCATGATATATGCAGAAAAAAGCGTCAAGTTTAGATATGACAATAAATATTAATAAAAAAAAATGCTTTCAGTTGCCAAGCCACAACAAGGATTCTCAGCGATATCAACACCGAGTGATACATCAACAATACCAGATAGTTCTACAAAAGCTGAAACTACACCTAAAAGTGCGGTATTCGATCAAACAAACGTCACAAGTGTAACTGTGACATTGCCTAAACCAAAAGAATCTGATTCTATAAAAGCAGATGCCCAACAGGAGAATTTAAGTGTAAAACCTATTGTAGCATCTACGCCTGCGACTACTAGCGTTGAATCGAAACCAGTAGAAACTCCTGCATCAGGTGCTACATCAAATTCTTCAGTGTTTTCATCTTCTACAAATGAAACTACTCAAGGATTGAATTGGTTCGGAACACAAACATCAAGCTCCCAAAGTATCTTTGCTTCAACCGCTCAAGCGTCTACCACATCTGTTTTTGGTACTTCGGCAGCTCAGAGTCTATTTAGTGTGGCCGCGTCTAAATCTATATTCGGAACTTCTGTTACCACGACCCCAAGTTCTGTGTCGTCCCAAAATTCTGTTTTTGGTACATCGCAGTCTACACCTAGTCAAGTTTTCGGGACGCCAACACAAGGTTCTATATTCGCAACGACTACCGAAAATCAAGCACCTACGTTTGGACAAGCGCAAACGACTCAAGCTTCCGTTTTTGCAGCAAAAACTACACAACCTTCAGTTTTTGGCACTCCGACTCAAACGACTCAAGCATCAGTTTTTGGTACACCGACTCAAACGACTCAAGCGTCAGTTTTTGGTGCACCGACTCAAACGACTCAAGCATCAGTTTTCGGTACTCCAACTCAAACCACTCAAGCGTCAGTTTTCGGTACTCCAACTCAAACGACTCAAGCATCAGTTTTTGGAAACAAAGCGCCTACTACTCAATCATCAGTATTTGGAATACATGCTCAGAGTACGCAAGCTTCAGTATTTGGTACACCAACTCAAACTTCTCAAACTTCCGTGTTTGGAACACCAACTCAAACAACTCAAACTTCAATATTCGGAACGCCAACTCAAACAACTCAAGCGTCCGTTTTTGGCACTCAAACCGCTACAACTCAAGCATCAGTATTCGGTACGCAAGCGCCTGCGACTCAAGCGTCGGTCTTTGGAACGCCGACTCAAACAACTCAAGCGTCAGTGTTTGGGACACCTACGACGACTGCACAAGGTTCCTTATTCGGTGGTGGGGAGTCTGACTTATTTGCGTCAGCAAGTATTTCTACTACGAGCGCGTCCCAAACCAGCGGCGGTAGCATATTTGGAGGGTAATTGAATATTTTTAAATTTTATTTTTAAAGTTAGTTAACTTGCTTTGAATGTTTTTGAATAAACAAGCAGTTACGAAGTAGTGATTCATTAACTCTAATATTCACTGCCTCCTTATTGAGATATTTTTTATATTTCATTTATATAAAACAATCAACCTGCTCGCGGCTTCGCCCGCTTAAACAAAGTTGTTTTTTATTTAATACGGTTAGAGATATTTATTTTCTAAAAAGATTTATATTTAAATCTCTTACAGAGAAAACTCCAAAAAAATATATCAGGCAGACAACTCGTTGTTTTCGAACTGATATACTGATTAATGAAACTGATAGTCATCACACTCATACGTGCTTTTGCACAATTCCACCCATCACTTCAAAACGTGTGGCTGTCCTGTTAAAAATTCAACGTCTTTCGAAAGTACTCCTTTCATTCTACAGGTTAGCGAGCAACCTCAAGAAATACTAAGTTCTCGCCAGAAAAACTTTGGGTTTTCCCTGAAGTTGTTCGTTAACGTTTCGTCTCTTTCATTCTCTCACTTTTCACACTTCATCTATATCAGTACTTTCGTTTGGTGGTTTTCCAGCTTGTACTCTTTCTTTTTTTTCTCTCTTATACTTTTATCCTTACCTGAGGCTGTATAATCCTCCCGTGCTTTCTTCTTTTTTTCTACAGCATCTTGTACTTCGTCTTCCACCATTCGTTGTGTTTTTTGCTTAAGGCTCTTTTCCCTTTACCACATACCCCTATCGTTGCTTAATTCGTACAATCCCTAAGGTTCCGCCAGCGTACTTCGATATTTCTACTTCCAGATTCACTGCTGTCTAGTTTTTAAAAACTTTTTCTTTATATTCTTTTCTAATCGGTGGATCTTGAAGCTTCCGAATAGACCTTATTCTAGCAAAGACTTGATAGTGATCTCTTACCAGTTCAGAACCCCTAAACTCTCGTGTGTCCATAACTTGGCTTCGAATACGCTGATCCACTAGGAATAAATCAATCATACTTTTCTCTTCCGTTCGCCCCCATGTATGCATATGAATTTGTTTGTGGTCAAACATTATGTTTGCCACAAACAAATTCCTTTAATATTATAAATTTTCCACCCAATTTTTAATCTCTTGTCACCATACTGTCATAGCACTCCCTCGTAACCTCGTAACATATTTTATTTTATTATCTGTAACACAACCTAGAGCATCCTCTAGCTCAGGTACTCCCTACCTGAGAATCTAGTTTTGAGATACTCCGTTCCCATTAATGCTTCGACACCAAAACAAAGAGATGAAAATATTAAATATTTCATAATTTCAACCAGTGTTTACTTACACTCAGTCGCTGTATCTCTATAATATTATAATTTAATTATTGATCGCTTAAAATAAATTAACATAGCTATAATAACATGTTTTATATCACAGTTCACCAGGCTCAGTATTCGGCAGTACCAACACAAACGTGTTCGGTGGTAAAGCAAACTTCACGGGTGCAAATCCGGCCGCCTCCAGTATATTTGGTGGAGCTGCTACTGCTGCATTTGGTCAGAAACCAGCTAATGATTTTTGGAGTGGCGGCAACAGTGGTAGTGGATTTGGTCAGGCTGGTTTTGGTGAGACTTTTATATATTTTTTGAGACTGTATAGTTTCCCAATGTTAAAATATTTTAATAACTAAACATTTTCGCGAAGGCAGTCGTGACGCAGGGACTCAAGTGTGTGACTATAACGCGACGATTGTGGATTCGATCCCCACTTGACAGATTCCTCGCTCTGGCACCAAGGCAAAAAGCACGGCGTTATGTTCCACCACTCAATACTTAATACCTCGTCTTAACACTATGTTCCCTCTGCCTACACTGCTGTATGTGAGATACAGAAAGAGGTGATTTTTTCAAAACAATTCCAGGTCAACAACCAACTACACAACCATCGTCCATCTTCGGTACGTCAGGCGGTAGTTTTAGTACGCCCAATGCCCAACCATTTGGAAGTCCTCAGCCGTTTGGTGAAAACAAGCCCTCAGTGTTCGGCACACCGCAGCAGCAAGCTTGTATGTATATGAATTGTTTTTTATATGAATTTAAAGTTTATGCTACATATACCAGTACGTGACAAAAGGAAGAGGATACGATAGAAGAAAATATTTTTTATCTTATATCGTATATTGTATCGCGTACCACCTATAATTGATTATTAAAAACCGACATATAAAGGTCTAATGATTAAATAAACAACTAGAAAGACCTAATAATCTTTAAACGGCTGAACATAAAATATGTTCGAATCATGACTGAAAATACTCTCTAACTCTATTTTGATTCCGTTTATCCGTTTGGGAGCCACGACGTCACAGGCAGACATACAGATTCACCCATACACAAAAATAAAAAATTAAAAGCTTAAATATACATATTTAAATATTGTTTCTTATGTTTTGTATAAAGCCGCAGCATTTGGAGGATCACCTGTGTTTGCATCGAAACCAGTATTTGGTGGATCACCGAGGTAAGATTTTTCAATACTATAAAAATTATCCACTAGTGATTAGTGTCTTTTGTCTATGTTATAATATTTTGCTTAGTAATAATATAACTTAAACTTAACTTAACTTAACTTCACGCTTTATCCCTAGCGGGGTAGTCAGAGAG
>DWAO01004952.1:0-12234 GCA_018230605.1 Heliconius congener
AAAAAAATTAAATCGGCACAGATTTTTAAAAAATTTTAAATGAAGAGTCTTAAAAATATTTAATTGAACACGTATTTCGTGTTTTTTTTAGAATTTGCCCATAAGGGTGCAAACAAGCGGGCGACGCCGCGCGCGCCCACTAGTAAAGGATATAAGGTAAAGCATAGGAAGATTCGGCTTAAAAATAGATAGCTATAAAACAATAAATTAAAGTTCAAAATGCGACTGAAATGGCAACTAAGTAATGCAAGAAAGGTATGATATGAACTGAGCAATTATAGAAAACATGAAGTATACTGAATTTGGATAATTTATATTCCTGACTCGAATTTTTGAATCATTATTTTCTTTAGAAAATAGTCCAATAGTCTGACTGCGAGTGACGCGTTCTTTAAAATTTATCACGTGGTATTGCAGCGCCATTCTTATTTAATCATTTTTTTGGACACTTTTTAATATAAGGGACAAGTCGATCTTCCATAACTTAGTAGTTTATCATATAGTCATTTTATATTTCAACTGTATAATTTAAATTACTTAAAAAAATTGTTATTAATAATATGCATTAATAGTCTCGAGTATTCGTTACTTTTTTTTTTTTTTTTAATTTGAATAATTTCTAAACGAAATCAATATTGTGTCTATTACACTTGTAAGCTTCAAATGTCGCAGAAATTAACTGTCAATGTCAATAATATAGACTATATCATTTGACAATTGAAATTCGAGAATGTTAATAAACACATTTGTATATTTGCGCTCTAATTAATATTCAAACGTAATCGTAAGCAATATAAATATAATTATATTTTAATTTTGTAGTATATTTTTAAATTGTGTAAGGAATAATAAAAATTGTACAGAAAAATGGATTTACAAGCTAAAATTGACAAAAAGAACTTGGCCCCCGATGTAGCTGTAAATGCTGTATTGGTGCCAAGCCAAGAACTTCCTGCAGAAACTCCAATAGTATCCGGCTATGACTGGGAAAATGGCACTGATTATAATAAGATACTCGAAAGCTACACGCGTTCTGGTTTTCAAGCCACTAATTTTGGTAAAGCCGTCGCTGAAATCAATAAAATGTTAAAATGTCGATCTGTACCGTTAACCGAAGAAACCTGTGATCCATACGAAGAAGATGTGTTTATTAAAAAGAAAACTAACTGTACAATTTTTCTAGGTTACACATCCAATATGATTTCTTCAGGTTTAAGAGACACCATTTTATTTTTGGTTAAGAATAAGCTTGTTGATTGCATAGTTACTACTGCAGGTGGTGTAGAGGAAGACTTTATAAAATGTCTTGCTCCAACTTATGTAGGAGACTTCAATTTAAGTGGTAAAATGCTCCGAACTAGAGGTATTAATAGAATTGGTAATCTTTTAGTTCCAAATGATAATTACTGCTTATTTGAGGAATGGGTTACTCCATTATTAAATGAAATGCTTGATCAACAAATTGAAGAAGGTATGGTTTGGTCACCCTCAAAAATTATAGCTAAGTTGGGTGAGAAGATTAATAATGAAACCTCTGTATGTTATTGGGCTTGGAGAAACAATATTCCAATATTTAGTCCAGCCTTAACAGATGGGTCTTTGGGTGACATGATGTATTTCCATTCATTTAAGAGAACTGGACTTATAATTGATATCCTCAGTGACTTACGAAGGCTTAATACAATGGCAGTGAAAGCTAATAATACCGGTATGATAATCTTAGGTGGTGGAGTCATAAAGCATCATATATGTAATGCAAATTTAATGAGAAATGGGGCTGATTTTGCTGTATATGTGAATACAGCAAGTGAGTTTGATGGTAGCGACTCTGGAGCTAGGCCTGATGAAGCAGTGTCTTGGGGAAAAATTAGGACTAATGCCACCCCAGTTAAACTATATGCAGATGCTACACTTGTGTTTCCACTGCTTGTAGCTCAAACATTTGCCAAATATCATTTCAGTAATAAAAAGAATGTGTGATATTTTTAGTTTATTATTTTTCATACTATATAGTTGCAGCTTAAAGCTTCTTTCGGCAAACAAAGTAGTCAGAGGTACCTTATTTTTATTTCTTTCAGATGTACTACATATTAACTAAACATTTAGCAATAAAATTATAATTGAAATCCCATAAACCCACAAACCATAGTTTGTGGGTTGCACTCACACCCAGACAATTTGTCACATGACGCATTGTCACCATCTAAGATGGAATCATAATTGGATCTTTATATTTTCATATAAAAAAAATATCTGTATTGGTCGTTGTTGCACAGGGCACAAGATTGTGACTGTATCGTGACGGCTGTGGGTTTGATCCCCACTTGAGGGGAATTAATTATTAATAATATTTTCTTTTATTATTTTCGCCACTCAACACGCAATTTTTCGAAAAAACCGGCGGAAAGTGGGAAACGAAGTCTCTTTACACTAGGTTCCCCTGTGGCTACCCTGCTTTTTATGGGATAAAGCAGGAAGCTGACATTTGTTTTTTTTTTATTATTATAATTTATATCAATACAAATAGGAAATTGGAGATCCATAAATGAAACAGTACTGCGTATCTTAGCGCTATCTAGTTTCCAATTAATACAAACTCGTCATTCATCACATTATCCAAATTCAGAAAGATATTTTCACCATACTTTTAATTCAACTTCTTCATATGTTTTACATAATATTAATGCCAACTTAACATGTCTTATAAAATTTCAATAAACTTTATTATAATTCAAATAAAATTAACTAATTTTACTTTGTAAATGGGAACGTGATAAGAGTGAATGAACTGTCAAATATGCAATGAAGTTATCTGCTGTCTGGTTTCGGAGCTTTATATATAGGCTTGTGTATATGAAAAACAATTTGTGCATGTGTGCTGTCTGTGAAAGCGTTGTTGAAAAGCTCTAATTCTGAAATAGTGATGTGCGTGACGATTTCTACATGTTCGATTATATTTTGAATCGATTATTTTTTTAGTTACTTCTTATACCTATTAGTTACATTCGTGAAATGTGTATTTTGGTACATATTTTTTTTATTTAAATCATATAAAGCTTCAAACAATTCGTAATTTAATTATAATATATTAGTTACGTTTAATCAGCTTCTCGCTTTGATGAATGCACAACATCTTGAAAAAAATTTATCTTTAAGGAGAAATCATTTCATTGGTCGATTCTGAAAAAGAGCTATTATATTCCATCCAATAAATGTTGAAAACGGAGTGACTTAGTTAAATTCTATTCATACATATTAAATTCTATTCACCTATACGGTATACCACGGTTGACGTGAAACAAAAAGTATCAAAATTGCAAAAAAATACGCAAAAAAAAATTATCTCTATTAATTATTACAACGACTAAAAATTTCTTATTAATATGTCATACACATCATAAAATCGAATTTCTTGAACAGTCATTCGTATCAGCGCAACCCTAACCGAGACACAAGTCCGCTCGCGTCCACACTTCACAGTTGTTAAAGAACGCGCTTTCGCGTTAAACGTATTACCGTAATATTTTCGCGCTTCCAAAAAAGCTTTTTCCAAGTATTTTCTAAGTTAAAAATGTCTTCAAAACCTATAAAATAAATAAATAAGATATAATAGTGGCCACTGAACACTGTATAATAATCAAAATGCGGTTATATGAAGCAATTTTGTTCGTTTTTCTGCTGTTATCCGGTGAGCATCCTTAGTCCTTTTCTATTTATAGTATTTTACGGTCATTCCGGGCATTTATTAATGGTATTTTGTTATATGTAATGCGTTCCACGTTTCGGCGTCTTTGATCTCTGTTTGTGGACAAATGTTTTAGTTGTTGATGTTGAACAGTGTATGCAATATGACTTGTCTCATCACAAGTTATTTAAGATACAGATGTGTTTCTTTTTGTAATATGCATTAGCTTTGATGTTCAATTGGATGTTATGGTTTTAAAATATTATTTTAGATATCCTTTGAGTTATTTATATATAGGAATTTTCTTATTACTATGTATTATGAATAAAAAATATCTTATTAGTTTTTCTGTATAATTTGGTTTCTCAACGATGTGTTAATTTACGTCAACAATTTTGTTTTTGTTTTATATATTATGGGATCTATTTAATAATAGCAAGATAAGGTCTCTTCTTCATGTTGACACTAAAAAAATATAATTTTTTTTGAAATCAAATCTATTTTATATTTGTAAATTTTCATAACTATCATAATTTCTTGCACAATTCTCTCACACATAACAACTTCAATTTTACAATAGACAAGTAATATTGATTTATAGAGAAACAATCAGGTAATAAATAAAAAAATATTTATTAACTCTGCATTTGATTATGTATATAGCAAGGTACGTAATGGCAAAAATTAAAATAATTTGATAACTCGACTAGGCATGAAACTCAAACCACAGCATTTACATTATGATACTGTTTCACTGTGGTATGGTAGCCTCATTTAGTTATGTTATTTAAGATCAAAAAAGCCCTAAGCTCTACTCCCTTGAAACTGATCAATATTAATAAATGTCTGCCAAACTCTGTAATGTGTAAAATAAAATAATATAGGGTATTAATGTATAAGATGATAATTAACAATTATAGAGCAATAATACATATAAGTTCAATTCCTTTTTGATAATAAGTAAAACAATACATTTTCTTCTTTTCCTCTTTCTATTAAGGGCAAATAAGACAATGTGCGGTGTTGAGTTACTTCACTCAACATGTAAAATTAGGCAATACGTGGGAAATGAGATGTTTTACCACTAAGTTACTGTCACCTGGATACTGCAGTTTGAAGCTAAAAAAATTATATAAAATTTATACATAAAATTAAATATAAAAAACATAATATAATTTACATGAAATATTGCTAAAGTGTTATTATTATTAATTATTGCAATATATATTTTTTTATTAAAACATTTTGAAAAAAATATCTTTATATAATGGTAATACTAATCTATATTTTCCATCAATCATTGTTAAAGATATTATTTATTTTTATAGTACAATAAAAGTTTTTAATTAAAACTTCTTGAATCGTGTATGTCCAATTAATATATTCCAATATTTCCAATGAATCCAATCAAGCTGTGGCCATTTCCACAATATTTTCTTTTGTTAAATATATATTTTTTCATATTACAATAGCCTGTAGAAATTACTTTTCTTTCAGTATTGATGATTGATTTTTAATTAGGTTTACGCTTTTTCTCGTATATAAACCGTTAAACAAAAAACTTAACACAAGATGTCCTCGCAAACTGATACATTTTCAGAATATTGCGTGTGGACTGGCGGAAGTTAGCGCCGCTCATTGTCTTGTTACAAGAGCGAGAAAATGAAAATAATTAATTCCTCCGACGACCAAAGACGTCCTATCTTCAGTTAAATTGAATATTTTTTTACAAGGTTTCCTCTACCTTGTAAAAAAAAATCAATAGGGTATGCTATCTCGAGACCCAGCGTGAAGTAAAAAAAAATTGGCAACGTAAACCATTTCTGACAATTTGTTACTCAAGATAAACGGCAAACCAAAGAGCATAAAATGATGTAAGAAGATTCTTAAAAATATTAATATTTAAATAATTTTAAAGTTTAAATACTTACATAGCATAAAACATAAGTTTTGTTCACAAAATTCTCTCATAAACGCAAAAAAAACCGCATAACCAAACAAAAAAACAATGCCTAAAAATGCTAAGCAATATATAATATATTAATTAATTAATAACAACGTACCACTTAAGAAAAGACGAAGTCACATTTCGAGAAAGCTCACTAATCCAACAGTATTAAGAGATAATACCGTGTATTTTGGGGGGATGAAATTTTAAAAGTACGTAATTACGCTTCACTTATAAGGATCTACATTTTAACTTTTTTTTTGGTTGAGTCAAGAGTAATATGGACTTTAGATATGTTTATTTTTTACTTCCAACCGAGCTGTCTTCGTATATGTATTATAATAGTATTCATACAGTCTTCCATTAACGTATTTTGTATGGAAAATAGTATTTTTCTTTTTTTTTCATTGGTAAATTTACAGACGATAATTTTACGTAATAACGTCATAAAAAACATTGAACATATGGCCTAATGGTCAGAGCGCTTGGACGGTTCCCAAGAGGCGAGGGTTCAAATCCCGTTAAAATTTAAACTACGTCTTATAAAAAAGTACTATTAAAAGATTCTCGTGATATCAGAATTACCGTCCGTTCAATCAATCAATTTGAACTGTAACTGGGGGCGTGTTATAGTACTATTTTTTTAGTGCGCTTACTTGGAAAAAACAAATGAAATTGCAAATAAAAAAAGATAGACGGCCAGGTAGGGTTCACAGCGGGGCGTTTTAATTAACTAGAACAAATAATAAATGATGATGATTTACGACTAGTAAAGTATTGGTTTATCTCCAAAAATACAAATGAATAAAATTTTTCTATGCCTGTATTTTAAATGTAGGCGTTTCTTTAGTTTTAAAGGAAAAAATGTGGTGTTGATAGATATACCAAATTTGAACTGTTTGACTGTGCGACTTATTCAGTAATGTCACTATTTTAATAAAGTAAAGATAGAAATACAGTTTTGAAAAGTAATTTTTAAACGTGTTTCAAATAAGCATATTGCAATGTAGAAGCTGTCGTTGTGGTCTCTGTTTGTTAACACGACGGTTATGGGTTCCCATACGACCTTGGGTAACAACCAAAAGTGCAGCGTTGAGTTCCGCCGTTCTCAAAAATTAGGCGTACAGTGGGGAGCTCTACCTACCCTGCTATACGCTAGACTGCGTGAAACTAAAAAATATATCTGTTTTAAATTTTTTTTTAATACTTTCATAAGTTTTAATACCATACAAATAATTTATTTTGATAGAAATGAATCAATTCATACAGTTTGACTAATTGTATATAAATAATGCAGGTACATAGTTAAGAATAATAATTTTCTTTTACAAATAAAAGTATATTCATTAATTCCATCTTAAACAGGTGATATTTTCTCATAAATTATGTATGAAGAAACAAACGCTCTTTATGTTTTTCCATATCCGTACCAATATGGTAGCTTTGACAAATAACGAAGTATCGGAAAAAGTGTAAAAAAATAGCAGGTGATATATTTATTTTCGAGCTCTATGCTGTATCTTGCACATAGCAGAGTAGGCAGTGGGAACCTGGGAACCTAATGTTAAGACTCCATGGCTATTAATACCTTTCCGTGGCCTCTTAAAGCCTAAGAAGAGAGAGAGCCTAAGTTAGAGTTGGTCCTTAGTTTTGATCTCAATGAGCTGCCCAATTAAGGTATTTGTTAACATTCAATTGCGCCTTGAACGTGTTATCCAAGAGACACTAGGGAAATATTGGTTCATTCGAAATCCTTATATTAGTTTATAAAATTATAAATGCGGCTATGTTTGTTTGTTACGCTTTTACGTGTAACCTATTTAACCGAATTTATAAAAATATAAAACTAACTAACTAAAAATACATAGTATAGGTTTTTTAATAATATTGAAGAATTATCTAAGATAGTAATCTGCGGCCGTCTGACTGTATACACGGTTCGGTTTCCAATAGGAAATTTACTTATTTTTATTTCCACCCTCTAATTGAAGACAAAGCACGGCGTTGAGTTTCGCTACACACCACGCTATATCTCTAGAATTTGTAGTGTCTTAACACCTGACACTTACAAAGGGAACTTTTGCCTACCCTACTATATGCAGAATACAACGTGAAGTTAGATACAAAAACAAAAAAGCATAACAAAGAAAACACAAATCTACTTTACACTGAACCTGCATCCTTATCTAATTATTATAATTAAATGTTTTATAATTATGTGATACTTTATTATTATATTTCAAACACAAATCCTAGCAAGCAATTGCAACTCGTAAGCACCACTTATACAATAATTACATCTATTCCATAGTACTGAACATTTAATTAAGGGTTGTTAATTATTAAAATTAAATGTTTAGGCTGTAGCAGAGCAGCACTTGTTTGGCTGTTAAACACGACGAAAGTGGGTTTGAATCTCGATTGGGGATATGAATTATATTCATTTTTTCGCTCTAGTAAGAAGATAGAATGACATGCCTCAAAAATATCCGTTTTTGTCTTCACACTAGCTCCTTGCCTAGTGTACTATATACTATATGAAATACAGCGTTAAGTTAAAATAAAACAAAAAGGTATATTTATTATTGTTCTGTTTTCCAAATATTTATTTATTATTATATTGACAAAAAAATGTATAAAAATTCTAAAACCAAAACTAATCTATCCGTTTCCACTTATTATTACATATTATAATACAACATTTTATAACTATGTAATATTTTTGTTAATATTTTTTCTTAAAAATGTCTTGATTACATCTATTCCATACTACCTACATGTAATTAAGCGCTGTTTATTATTAAACAAAATGAACCCACACAGTGAAGTGGGGTTGGTTGTGAGTTATTCGTTTCGTAACATAATTAGTAATAAGCAGGCTGCCACGAAGCGCTGGCGAACACTTGATAAGTTTGCAAATGTAGAGTACTTATATTAGTTTTATTTTTAGATGGGCCTGAACTGAAGATGCATAGAGTACGGCGTTAGTATTGACTATATTTATATGTATGTTGGTACCTAACCTTAGTAAGGTAACCGTAATTATTTTGTTTTACAACATTTTTGAGGGTTCCGCACCTCAAAAAAAGGTGAAAACCCTCATAGGATCGCTCTGTTCAGAATCGGTCTGTCCGTCTATCGAGACCATTATTCTTAAAATCGCGTATCCAAGTAAGGTTTTATTGAGGCATTCTGCAGGCTATATTTTGATCACGCTATTAATAGTTTCGACCGCACCAGTCTGTGGGCGGAGTTATTTTTACACAAATATATGGAAATAGTTCATGAATGGATAATTAGATAATATTTTTTTCACTTAAGTTTTATCATATTTAAATATATATTTTTTTTATTAAAATATTTTAAATATTTGGATAAAATATCACAATGAGTTAAGCCACTCAATGTCCCGAGAAACTAGTTTAAAGTGGGAAACGGAAGTATCTCAACACTAAGTTCCCAGGTACCCTTCGCCTACTTTCTCTGCTACATGCAGGTTAAGTTGAAACAAAAATATATATTTACAAAATTTTTTAACAGTAAGATTAGCATTTGTGGGACCATTTTTACGTAGCTACTTACCATATTAAAACTAAACCTTCTGTAAAGTTCGCATCTTCTTAATAGCCGACTGTAATAACATAAAGTGGTGGCGCTGAGATAAGCAATCGAGGTAAGGAACCAACCCCAGCGGTGCACCGACATGTTTACGATGACTGCCCCTAGCTTCGGGGTGGTTGAAGTTAAGGGATGAAAGCGATGTAGTTTTGTATTTAAATTAAATAATGAATATTATGGTCATCTATTTGATCAAAATAAAGGGAAATGGTCAACTAATCTAGGACTATTTTCAGAGAATAATGTATAAAAATACGCGCCAGGCATACGGTATATTTACGTTTTGAATCATTTTTAGTATTTTTTACCAGATTTATCATGTATATTTATTATTATTATTATATATGTTTTTGGAGTCCTGACATTTCGTAAACATCCCGTGACCATGGACAATATGTTCGAAAAGTCAGGTTTCCAAAAATATATAGTACAAAATATTGATTTATGTTATTACTAAATAAACGTGATTAATCCGTTACAAGAGTATCATTTAAAAAAATATATTTTCTTTGTTACTAAATAAAAATGAAATTTGTCAAAAACTCAGCTCGCCTATAAGTTGCGACGGTCCAAAAGTCATTGGTAAATAACCATTGTTATTCTAAACTGAACTCTAACTTCCCGCGTATAGCGTCGTCATTTGAACTAACCCGCCAGCCCTTTGTACCGTGCAACGCGACGGTTTTAGTCCTTTTCTCTAAAAAAAACCCAGTATTTTTCATATCCTAGATGGAATCGTGTTGGTTCATAGAAATTCTAGAATTTATTTAGGTTTACAATTTTCAACAATAAGTAGTTTTTGTGTCGGTGATTTTTAATATTAAATGTATAGTTGTAGCGTTTTATTGTCATAGCAGTTGAAAGAAAGTGCCAGTTTTATATTTTTGAAGTACTTTTTACAGTTTAACTGAAATCACAAATTATCAGTCCGCCCTCGGCTTCCTACGCTTTCAGCGTCGTTGCGTGTTGCATAGCGAAGCCCAACATCAATTTTTTTCTGTAATTCCTACAATTTACTAAGGTTCACTATTCACTAATCATTTTGTTCAGTCAGACACACATCACGTCACGTCTGCCTCTACTTTTAAAGATAAAAAATGATTTGAATTTATAAAGTCTCTCATTTGATATGAAATTTTGAATGAATTATAAACAATTTTGTATGAACCATACAAAAAATACACACGCGCTAAATACGTCAATACATTCAACATTAAAATTTAAACGCATTTATTATATTATCAACATAATAATTATGTAGACGTGACATCAAAACATCGGCATCCATTTAGCGCGCGTCGCACTCGCTTTCGGTCTCCTCTAAAGGACCGCGCAATGACGTCAAATGCTAGATACGTTTCGTTAATATGAATTTCAAAACTCGCATACAAAACTAACTAGTTTTTAGCCAGACTCAACACTTATTATTTGTGGCTGTGAAAAGCTCACTTTGCACTCAGGAACTGGTACAATTAATGCGGTGGAAAATGGGGGATATGTGTTCTGTTTACGTTGCGTTACGACCAATGACGTTTTTTTTACGGATTACGACGTAAATGCTGTTTTTTTTTGTGTGTGTATGTTTGTATGTGTGTATGCTTGTAACTATTGTGGGTAGGTGTGGATGTTTCAGCTACAAGTCTAATAAACCAGCGTTATGATTTTTCCACTGTGATTTTGAATTTCTGCTGTAAAATATTGCAAATAATTGTACTGGTCTTTCAATTAATAGAAATAATATTACATTTTTTTTCTCTAAAGTCGATAAGAATAGGTACTTGGCAATTTTTGTTTTGTATTTTTTCATAGGAGAAGAACGAATACATAAAATTCCTATATTTGCATCTCTTACATGTCACATGTTCATATTACATGTCCTGGGTCGTTTTTGTCTAAAAAGAAGCGTCCAGTCTAACCAATCTTATTATATTTAAAATCAATGAAAAATGGTAAACGGAGTGTCTTCACACTATGTTCCCTCTGCCTACCCTGCTTGTGAAAAAGCTTGACGCTGAGGACAAAACACAAAAATTTATTACTGTCCTTAATAAAAGCTTATAACCAAAATATGTTTATTTTATATAAAACATGTATTCTCAATCGTATCTATATATGCAATACTAGAAAATACTACACTTACGCCGAACGAAAATCGAACTTCATACTTCCGCACTAAGTTACATTTGTGCGCGCATTTACCTCGCTCCAACGACTTCTAAATTTGCCGTTCTACAGAACTTTTGTACTGTCGCTACAACACTTTGCCGGTTTGTAAAGAGCCAAATCTATGCGAGAAGTCACTAACTTCGCCGAAAATTTTAATGCACGATACTTCACCCTTGCATTACATTGTCATGCAAGACAAAGTACCTATTATACACCATGTAGTTTCGCTTAGGGTAGGTCGTATGAATTACAAACAAACATAAAAAATATATATAAAGATGGAAAACGGAGTGGTGCGTCACTAAGTGTCCTGTTAATATCATATATGTGTATGAAGATGGACGTTGCACTTTGAAACAAAAACTTCTGATTAGATTTAGTTACAAATGTACAGTAATATAGCTTATGCATCAGAAATACATATTTGCTACGATTTTATGTAAGGATTTTGTATAAATTGGCTATAATATAATAATAAATATTATTATGTGCAAAAATTTACAATATTTGATTTTTTTTTTCATCTTTATAATTTTATACTTTCTTTCTTTATTATTTGAGGACGAATTATGTATTACTTTCAAAGTAACAATATATTTCACTTTTTCTATCATCGTAACAATAGAACTATGGGCACGCCATTCGACCAATACTTATGTATCTCTCAAGAGGCCTATTATGCACTTGCCTCCTGTTATTCGCAATCAAAAGAGGGCATAAAGAGGTAACATTCGATAATAATAGAAGTAAATCGATGAACGGAGAGGCCAGTCGTAGCGCAGCGGCACGAAGTGTGACTGCAAAACCGACTGGTTGT
>DWAO01004953.1:0-12233 GCA_018230605.1 Heliconius congener
TTTTTTTTATATATTTGTTCAGTAGTTGGCAATTAAATATAATAATTAAAAGATCAAGTACATTAATAATATATCAGATTTTTCAAGCGTTTCTCTGGACTGGAATTTATTCAAGAATTTTTATTTTCCTACCTATTTATAACCATATCTTCTCAAGAGCTCAACCTAAGGCCAATAATTTTTGTTAAGTTGCATCTTGCATATTTCGAGCATATGCATCCCGCATATGATATTGAAGACAGAGGAAACCTAGTGTCACGACAATAGATTCTCATGCCCCGCCGAATTTTCGAGTCATTACGTATTGAATGGCGGAACTTAACGCCGTGATTTTTTCCTATTTCTAAAAAGAAGCATGTTTTTGAATTTGCCAGTTTAATGTGAGACACCACGTGCACGTAAACAAATAAATACATTAAAAAGACCAATTTAATTTTTTTATAAACATTTAAAAAAAGTATATAACAATTAGAACCAATGTATCACAACTGCTGATATTCACAATATTATGAACGATAATATTATCCGCTGCTAATTAAAACGCTTCAACAACATTGTGCTGGCAGTGCACAATTGTTATTATTTGATTAAAAGTAAATAGACATGCTGAATAGTCGAATTGTGTTGCTTCGCCTCTCACTCAGTGTAAATACTGTTGATGTAGATGTTTGTCTTGCAACTGTTGTTAAACTGTATTGAATGATTTATTAGCAGATTTTGTATAATAAAATAATCACAATACGAGATATATTTAGCATGTAATTATAATAATTAATTATTTAGTATAGTATAGTGATTATTTATTATTTTTTCCTATCAACACTCTGCTTGTTTCACTATTTTTAAACGGATTATAAATATTTCTTCACTTATATTTGACGTTATAGGAATAAAACTGATTTTATTCTTAATGCGACGCTCTTAGTTCTAATAGATATACTCGTGGTTGCGTTAAAGCCATTTATATTATGTTTTAGTTCAAGTAGTTGTCGAATCGTGACTGTGCATATCTGTGTATGGTCTAAAGCAAAATATATGTAGCAGGGCTAGGTCAAAGGATCTAATGTCTTTCATCTGACCACTGACTACTGTTGCGCGTTCGAAAAGGTGGAGGTTAGGTTCTATTTTTTTTCGTATGTTATATGTACATACTAACAAAACTGAAATCTTCTTATTTAGAAAATATTAAAATATTTTTTTCTTTTCCCTGTATTGATTTTAACAATGGGATTTAGGATAGTAGATATAAAATACAAATTTGTAGTGTTACCATTTTTTATCAGTTGAGGCGTTGAGTTCTACCACTCAACACGCAATGCCTCTTAGTGTTTTAACACTAAGTTCCCTCTGCCTACCCTGCTGTATGCGGGATACAGCGTGAAGCTGATTTAAATTGATTTAATTTTTTTATAATATTTCTTTCCTATTGATCGTTGCAATAATTAAGACTAGTTTACATACAGTCTAATAACTCTCCATTTCTCAGTTATTTCTAACTCTTATCACTTATTCCACAAGCTGTTGCCCTCTGATATTGTGCATAGCCTCCCCGCATATTAAGGGGACTCTGACCCCATCAGGTGACTAGGGATGTTTATATGAAAATCGTCAATTAATTTATAATCTAAGGTGCCTTGCACTTAGGTTGAGCAAATCTCAATAGACTACTTAACAGAATCTAATATCGTTGTTGTTAAAATATTCGAGTAAATTGCTATACGAAGTGCTTAGAACATGTTATAATATTAAGATTAAACACGGTTGGTACGTTTGTATGTTAATTTGATATGCTTTCGTTTATTTAGTTGGAAAACTGAATAAACGAAATAATAATACAGTTAACTCTATCTAGATCTTTATATGAAAACAGAAGACTGTATCGTTGTACTGTTAAAAATATTGATAGAGTTTTTATGAAAGTAAGTAGGTAATTTCAAGCGTGTTATTAGTAAGTGTATGTTTATAAAGTTGTACAAAACTTTGTTTATTTTTGTAATTCATCGCGAATAAAGAAAAATTTTACCAAGTCATAATAAATGTAAAAAATTACAAAATTTTCATATGTAAGTGATAATTTTGGAAATATAATAAAACGAGGTTTAGTTATTTTGTTAGATGTTGATTAAATATATTTTCATGTTAAGTGGACCCGCTTCGGATCCATTCGCACCTTCTTAGGGAGAACTCGAAAAAAAACGTGAATGGTTCCCGAAACTGCATCGTTTTTTATTTTTCTTTACGAAACAAGCAGCCATTGAACAGTTTGATATAACTAAAACATGATATGTGTTTTTTTTAATGATTTTTTTAATTTCTTTAAAAAAAACTGTAAGTTAATAAAAAATCTAAATCTAACCAATGAAAGTCAAAAATAAAGAATTTCGCGACAGAAATACTTACAACGGTATTTTTTTTTATTTTAAAAAAATTATGCTAAATATAATTAAACAAAACGACAAGCGCGAGTCGGGCTCGCCCACCGAGGGCTCTGTATACAAATTGGAGGTATTGAGCTTTTTCTGCAATTCAAGCTTAGCTTAGAGCCCTTTCATCTGATCACTTGAACTGGCGGCTCGGCTAGGTCAATTATTTTGTAGCATTTAACCATAAATGTATAGTTTTCAGATGCTAGCTGCTAAATATCATAATTTTAGGTCAACCGAAAGTACCCTTTTAATTTTGATTCCCTTTATAGTGTCGAAATAAACATTTTTGGCGATATAAAAGACCATATCTTTTTTTTAAGTAAATGTATAAATAAGATTTTTTCAGGAAATTATGGGGTCGTACATCTGAGTTTATGGTTTGAATTTCAACTTGATATATTCAAGTATTCCTGAGATAAAGGCTCTTTACAGACAGGCAGACAGACGGACAACAAAATGGTCTTACAAGGGTTCCTTTTCTCCTTAACAGGTCGAGAACCCTAAAACGGGTTAACAAGACAAATGCAACAATTTATAAATAAAATACTTGGAGCGATATTGGCCACGACGACGGCGCAAAATTTTAAATTCGATTTTAAAACCGAAAACGGTCATGATGACGTGTTAAGATATTTTGTATGTCAACATTTCTTCTACATATTGTTTATATATTATATTAATTATTACTATGTGTTATTTTAAAGTTTTTCTAACTATTTTTTACACTTTTTATAAAGTGATTCTGTAACGAGATTTAGTTTTCTTGCTGTGCTACAAGTGAAAATAATAATTATTGTAGTAGAGATAGAAGTGGAGTAATTTATGTACTTCACTGTATAAGGTTTATAAATTTTAATTATTTTATATAAAATATCTATTTTGTTGTTAATTGATGATTTTAACTTGACTATATAGAAAAAGGATAATATAATCATAAAATAAACGATTTTTAATTATTTTTTCCTATTCAGTCGCTTGTCGTTGACGGTTTACTTTGTCACGTGCTGTTGTTATTCCTTTTGCTTTTGGGAAAGTGGTTGAGTGTTATTTATAAAAATGTACCTATTAACTTTCATTAATGTAAAATGCTTATACATATCTCCTTACTATAGCGTAAGTATCCAATAATAAAATCCCACAACATTCTATGTTGGTGACCGCGACGTACTTAACAAAAAACAAAGAAATATGCCGACTTTCTTCGTCCAAACATTATCAGATCCGAAATAGCTATTACCAGATAATAATGCGGTTTTTTTTAATGCACTCAATTTATGTGGCGCAATTATTCCGCATTTGCCCTTCTTTGCCATTAGTTATGGCTTCTCTCATTATTAGTAATCGATCCCCTATAGAGATCGAGTTCTTGATATTGTTGGTAGGTTAATAATTATTATGTATTTGATTCTCTCATTCTTTCTCTCGCATTCTTTCATTTCCAAATGAAAATGTTGATGTTTATGTATATTTGTAGTTTTTTTTTATGTTGAGGAATGAATTTTAGCTGACTTTGATTTCAAAATCCTTTTAGGTCATTCGGGAGTCATAAATTAGAATTTTATATTTTAGGAGCAATATTTTAACAGGCAAAATGACCGTATTGTTTCTGAAAGCTCTGAAGAAGCTTCCCAATTATTCAACAGAGTACAACGTGAGCATTATCCGATATCAGTGATGGTTTTGCGATGTGTTAGTGACTGAGCCCTATTTTGGTGAAAAAGGTATCAAAATATCGGTACAAGTAATTCAGGTATCATTCTTCAGAAGGTAGTTAAGCCTATTAACAACTCCATGTTCAATAACCAAGCATGGTCCTTTCAGCAAGACCCACCTAATTTTGGTTAGAAACGAACGTTCCGGACTTCATCAGAGCTGAAGAATAGCCGTATCATCTAGTCCTGATCTTAATCCACTGGATTTTGATTCATAGTTTTTTATTGTTATTATTTCTTACTTTTGTTATCATATATATTTTTTCATTATTCATTTATCTTTACATATTACTTAAGACTAGATTTATGTTATAATGTAGATACATTTTCTATATTCGATTATTAATAAAGCTTTATGTAGTAGAGTGTATAATAGTATTATAAAAGTTTTAAATAATTTATAACGCTTTGCGCTGATTTATTAATTTGCCTGGCTAATTATGCTGGTGTATAATAAATAATGTAATAAACATAAACCTGATATTTACTTATAGTATAATAATAAAAAGATTGTGAATAAATCGTATTTAGGCGGTATTGGTGTTAAAATTATGTTTTTTGAAGTCTTTTACATTATTTAAATTTTAACCAATTAAACCAATTAAATTAATAAAATAATTTCGTTACATTAAATTAAGTGAATATTTTGTCGTTTTATTTGACTTTGACGTTAAGAAATACAATAACTCGTAAGTTTTTCATACAAGATTATAAATATTTAATTAATTAATATCAATACAATAAGCAAGAAGTAAATAAAGTGCTTTATATATAGACATTTAAATTTAATAACGCACTTTCTTAGGGGCAGTATAAAAACGTTCCAAATCGAATCAAAAATGAAAAAATCAGCTTCACGCTGTTTCCCGCACGGAAGGGTAGGCAGAGGGAACCTAGTGTTAAAACACTTCGTTTCCCATTTTCTGCCGAATTCTGGAGGCATTGCGTGTTGAGTGGCAGCGCCGACTCAACGCCGCGCTTTGCCTCGACACCAGAGCGAACAAAATGGAAATATAAATTTAAGTAAATATTTCATCTCCTCGAGTGGGGATCGAACCCACAACCAGTCGGCTTTACAGTCACACTTTGTGCCGCTGCGCCACGACTGGCCTTAACGTTCCAAATCGATGTTTAATTGGTATATTTTATTACCTTATTATACATGTAGTCCATCAAAAAGAATACACATAAAACGAGAAACGTATAAACTGTCGATGCTCGTCTAATTAATGTTCTCGATCTTTTAATTTGTCTACAACAGGTTTTACTCGTGTTGTTCGTTGATAATATTGATTGATACGTTCTAACAAAATGTAAGCAGGATTGTATAATAGTTATATTTTTTATTATTATATAGATACCTGTTTGTTAGTATAAATGCCTGTTTTGAAATAACTGCGATGTTTAGCTCCGGTTTTATATAATAATAGCGGCCCATTCGCGGCTTCGCTCGCATACCACTTATAATTGTTTTATTATCCAGCATTTTCCATAAGATAATCAATATAAATTATATTATTAATATATAAAGATAATAGTTATATTATTAATATAATTTATACATTCAATAATTTTGAGAAACTGCAAGCACTAATATGGCTGCTTGCGAGGACGAAAGCCGTAAGGGCGTCCCCCGCTGGACTCGTGTCTATACTTGAGGCCGTAAATGGAGCGTTGAATTATTAAAAATTTATATTTTCTCAAAAAGTATACGTCCAAATTACATGCTATAAAAGACGAAGCCTTTCTACATAAAAATTCCTTAATGATGGACTAACTTTCGTTTGTAAGTTTTAATATATTTATCAAATAAAATACGTTGAAATATCACCTTGCAATTTTTTATTATTTTTTTTATCACAAAATATCTATTTGTGACTTATTTATAAGAGATAGATATACCGTATCAAGGTCTTTTTTTAGAACTTATAAAATAGAATATTTCTTCCATACTGACATATATTTTTACTATATTTACAGCGCACGCGCTTAAAGCAATTCGATGGCGGTCATTATTATAGTTAATTCGTTATTAAGTAAGCATTTAAACAAACAAACTCTTCCACTTTATTATATTAGTATAGATAAATTAAATTTGATGATGAAATAATTTTCGATCATAAGTTTTCAAGATATTCATTAAATTAGCTTAACACTGTATCCCGCTCCCAGCAAGGCAGGCAGAGGGAATCTAGTGTTAAGATACTCCGTCCCCCTCTTTCCGCCACATTTTTCCGTTCATTTTTGATTTAATTGTGATTTGAGTGGCGAAAATCTACGCCTTTTGACTTGGTGCCAGAGCGAAGAAATGAAAATATTAAAAAATAATATTAATTGCCTCGAGTGGGGATCGAACCCACAACCGTCGCGTTACAGTTACACCCTTGTGCCCCTGCGCCACGATGACCTCAATGAAAGTAATATAGTTCTCTATAAAGCTCTTACGCCAGTAAAAATGGTAATCTATATGAATTAAAATCTATAACCTATAGTTTGTATATAAAGAGTTTTAAATATATACGTATACATTTTGAATAATGTAAGACGATATTAAACCTTAATAAGATATAAAGTTCATAAAATTGTTCAATAATCCATTATTGTTGTGATTACAACAACAATATTTTGAAAACCGTGTATGGTAGAGTAATTTGTTAAATAGGTTCATTAGAAAAATGTTTATAGTAATACATAATTACACCTCTAGATATGTAATATCATAAAAAAAAATTAAGATTATAACTTTTTTTTTTACAAATAATAAAAATCAAATACCAATTTGTTACAAACTAACTAAAAAAATTATCACAATATTTTATTGTACAAACATTACCTCGAGTGGGAATCGAAGCCGCGGCCATCATGTGTAATCAAATATTTTTTATATATGCCATTACCACTTTATCAAATTATTTTTGATTATCTATCGATGTCTGTCAAGGTGTCTGTTAAAAATATTTAAAAAAAATTCTTTTATGTATCAATTGCTCTTATGTTTCTCGAATATCGTTTTTGTCAAGGGTTTATTTTATTTCAACCGGTAATGTCATAAACAATAGTCATATTTACATTATATAAAATTGGTCTACGTCTAAGTCTTTTTATGCATATAAAAAATACAAAACAATATAATTTATATTTTCGGTATGTAACGGGCGTTTATGCGGATTTCACTAAAAGGTCTGTCTGAGCGATTGTCTTTCGAACGATCTGACAGAGCCTTTCTGAATTTTTAAACACTAAGCAATTTTTTAAAAAAGTATGCCTTTTAGTATACATTAAATGTAATGATTGTAAGTAATTTATTTTGTGTTTGTTGTAGTTTATAGCTCACCCAGTGCTTAAGGTATATTTTGATAACAAAGTAATAAGACTAACTTAATGCACCTAACTAATCCTGTGTGTCACTTGATAATAGATATGTGTACAAAACCTATGATACACATATTATGTTAATAAATCACTCATATATAATTCGGCTTATTAGGTTCCCAGGTTCCCTATGCCTACCATACTATGTGCGGGATACAACGTGAAGCTACAAAAAAATTGGCTACAGTTTGATATACAACTACGGGTACGCAAGTTGTTGATCGCTATCCAATACTATATCAACAGGTTAATTTACCCGGTTTTTTCTTATTTATTGCTTTTTATTCTATTGATAACAATAATAAAATATTATACAACATTTACAATGACGATTTTGTTTCAATAAATACAACGATAATACTTTTATCATTGTACCGGACTTTTGTAAGGATTTTGCTAATACATATATACGTCTGATCGATTGTCTTCCAAGCGGTCAGAGACGTTTATGTTGCTCATGTTTAGTAAGTGCTCTTTTGTTTACTGTTTTGTTTGTTTTTTTTCACTATTTTATACTACATACTTATAGAAAAGGTACGTGGGGCGAGTCATTGGTTTGTCATTGATGTTTACTTTCTATAAATGTTATACCACATATTTTAAAATCTAAATTTAAATAATAAAAAATTGAAATTGCAGATAAAAACTCATTTGTCTATATTTGGTAATGCAACATTTATATATGAATAATTTAAAGCAGCTGCATGCTGTATTCTGCATATTAGCAGGGTAGTCAGAAGGAACCTAGTGTCAAGACATTCTGAGTCCAACCCCACTTTCCGCCGAATTTTCGAGACATTGCACTTTAAGTGGCGGAATTAAACTACACGCTTCGTCTTATTACCGGATCTGGGAAATAAAAAATATCATCTTACGAGTGTGAATCGACCTCCCAACCTTTCCGCTTATAGTCAAACGCTGTGCTGCTTGCTGCGCCACGACGACCTACGCGATTAGAAGAAGGAGTCTTATAGAGGCTGTCGTGGCGCAGAAGCACAAGCAATCAAGTGTGACTGTAAACGCGACATTTGTGGGTTCGGTTCCCACTCGGTTGAATGAAAATTTTCATTCCTCACTGTGGTAACGAATCGAGGCGTTGAGTTCTGCCACTCAACACGCAATGCTTCAAGAATTCAGCAGAAAGTGAAGTGAACGGAGTGTCTTGACATTAGGTTTCCAGGTAATATGTAAAGCTAAAAAAATATTAATATAAAATAATAAAAAAAACCGAAATCGACTCCGCTAAAGTTAAAGCTTATACATGGGAAATTAGTAACCATTAAATGTAATTAGGCTTAAAATTACGAAAGTGGTTGGATGTTTACTCAGATTGGTCTTTACAAGAAAGGTTTCCCACGCATAGCTTTTTAAGGCAATAAAGCTCTTATTGTCAACTTTTTTACAGAATTTACGAGATCTGTAAAAGGGACAGTGACATTGAATTTTCTTAATGTATTTATTGATGTTAATATTTATAATAAAGAATTAAAAAGTGTATACATTACAATTAAATTGAAGTAAAAATATTGTATTTATATCGTTTATTAAATAGACATTTTCTAATAGGATGGGACAAAATTATATATTGCTAGCGTACTTAACCGTTTCCGATTTCTAACAATATCTAAAGAAAAGAAGATATTATCCAACAGCAGCAAGAACATTTAGCTCTTTGCATGCATTGACCTCCGTCGATAGGTTCGTTTGTTTGTTCGCAAGCAATTTGAGCGTTTCCCATATCTCATAACCGCAGCCCCAACTATAAAGCATTGATAGCCAAACCATAGAGTTGTATCGTGGGGTAAAGTTATAGTCCTGGGGTTGTTTTACGAGTTCGTTTCTCATTGGGGTGAGAGTGCACATGCTTAAAAGGAATGTCTAAGAATGAGCAGCGTCGCAGAAAAGTATCTCGAAATATGTGGTAAAGTATACAAATGTAGATGTACCTATATTCTGGACCCTGTATTCCTATTGAAACTTCCATAAAAAAAAACATGTACTTACATATAATCTTTTAATATTCATAAAAGAATTAAGTATTTTGACATAAATTAAGGAAATATTCCTAATTTGGTCATAAAAATTATAAAACTTACATAAAAACAAATTACTAATATTATGTGACATAATTATGATTTTCCTTACTAACATTTTTACATCCTCTCCTAGCGTTATTCTAATAATATTAAACTATAGTTCTCATGTCTTCGAGTCATAAATAGTCGCCACCACGACCGCTGCACCAAAGGTGTAATTTGTGGCGGGCCCTCCATTAAATAGAAATACAACAAAAAATGATTCCACCCACCCCGTGTCCAATTTGAACTAGTGAAAAATGCACCTTTATTATCCTGACTAAATTATTGTAGGACCGTTTTTACTATTGGTTTGATAGTGGATTGTTATAACATTAGTAGTTTTGGTGGCAGCTTGCATTTCTGAAACAAACAAGAAATTTACCAAATACATAAATAAAAACAGAAATGTATCAAATATTTCTGTTTTAATTTTTGTTTTATTTTATTTAATTGACTAACTAAAAGTAAGAAAATGTGATACGTAATGATTATGATTAATTCATATAAGTACATTTAATATGCAACAAATGTCTTGAAATTTAATCGAAAATTTATGTAGACAATCTGTAAATTGTAGTTTTGCATTTGCGGAAAATATTATAATAATAGAAAAATATACTGAACTGATTTTGATGAAACTACAGTAATGTAGTTTGTATATCAGAATAACACATAGGCTGCAATGTATATAAAGATTATGTATAATTAAGCGGGTGAAGCCGCGTTTGGGTGGATAGTAATTTATATAAAAAAAAGGTAATTCATAGTAGGGGCTCGCAGACACCGCAACTTTACGATTCTAGCTTTACTGCAACGGCCCTGCAACGTGGGGAAAAAATAAATTGGAAAACACCCTACGCCAGCTAGTGTTTTACGATGCGTGCGTATCATACTCTCACATGCACTATCCTTAATTATAGAGTATTCGATCACTTTCTTAAGACTAAACACGTAAATATCTCATGAGCTTGTTCTAGACTAAATTGCAGTATTATGAAGTTTTAATATTGGGCTTGTCAAATTGTAAAGTAGTTTTTAAAGTTGGTATATACTGTTATTTTTAGCTTCATGCGCACTTAAGGAAAGGAACCTGGGAACTTAGTGTTAGGACACTTCTTCCCAACTACACATACTTGTTATCCACATGTAGAGTTAAATATTAATTTTCTTGAATATACTCTACTTAGAAAACAATTTTTAAATTAATTTACTAATTTCTGCTTTTGCAACATTCTGCATAATTGTTTGTGAATATGTGTTATACTTAAAATGGGAGTTACATTTTTTAATTTATGTTTCACGTAGACATTACAAAAGTATATTTTTGTCTTTTATGGTCTTAGATAGAAAAGTTTCCGCTAAATTCTGAGGACATTGCGTGTTGGTTCGCGGAACTCAACGCCTCACTTTGCCTTCCAGAGCGAAGAAATGGTAAAATATAAATTTAAATAAATATTTCATTTCGTCGAATGCACACCTCACTTTGTGCCCCTGCGCCACTGGCCTCATATATTATTAACTAGGAAGTATAAAAAAATATAATTTTATATAGCGTACATAATAATTTCCGCACATATAACGATGTTTCTCATCAACATTGTAATTTAACTGTTTTAATAATCCAATAGCATTTACGGTGCCTTTAATTCGGCTGTAAAATGATCCCATAACGTAGGGAAGCGGGTACCCTTGAGTTACTACAACCTACAATCATAATTGAGTATTACATATATTTTATATTTTGAACATATATTATGATTATGTATCGTGAATTTTATAACAATATCAAAAATTAAACATAAATTATATTCTTTTGAATTATAATCATAGTTATCATCAAATTTAAGACTTAAATAAAGTATGGTATTTGGTCTTCCGTCTTAATTAATAAAATTTAAATATTTAAGCCATAATTTATTAATAACAATTTTGTTTACTTATCGTAAAAAAGAATAATAATAAAGATAATTTGAACTATTTAATCGAGGACTACAATCGGATTAAAAAGGACGCAAAAAAATTATGAAACCCGATCCTCGATACACACAGCGATCCATCAAATTATGACAGATGGGAAAGTTCTATACCTTTTGTACTGCTTTTGAGAATGTTTTTCGATGCGTTGAACTCTATAATTAAAAAAGATCTTTTGTAAATCTACCTAGTACTTAAGGAAAAAATTGTTAACGACTTTTGCTGTTGTTTAGGAACTCCTTTGGTTGGCCAAATTGGTTAATTATGTTGAAATCAGTGATAGCGGGTTCAATCCACCTAAAGTCAGTATTATGAAATTTGAATTAAAATTTTAACAATTCGCATACTTTATTTTATCTTAAGATATTTTATTATAATCAATGAATGAGCTACTTATTTAGAAAACGTATAAAAACTTGAACGTAGCGGGACTCGAATCCGCGCCGCAGGAGGCGCAGGTTCGAGTCCCGCTACGTTTTCTTTTAATTTTGAATTTATAAATAAGTATTTTTCTTTCCTAAGTGTGGAATAACACTTTAAAAATATTTAAAGTATATTAAACGCGCCGCGGGAGATGCAGGTTCGATTCCCGCTACGTTTTCTTTTAATTTTGAATTTCTAAATAAGTATTTTTGTTTCTTAAGTGTGGAATAACACTTTAAAAATATTTA
>DWAO01004954.1:0-12232 GCA_018230605.1 Heliconius congener
TGCACGGGGTCGTGGGCGGCGGTAATCACTTACCATCAGGTGACCCGCACGCTCGCATTTTCCATAAAAAAAAATCATTTAAAATACATGTTACTTTAGAGATTCAAAATAAATAGAAAAAAAAAATATGTTAAAAGCCGAAATGTGATTCTCTTCGTGTCTCAAAATTTAATTTATTGAAATATATTTGCAAATGTTAAAGCTTATTGTGTAAGAACGAATACGAATAATATAATGTTTACAGTAGAAAAAAAATAATTTGATTTCAAAGGGTTTGGTATTGATGTTGAAAATATTATATATTAGATTCTATTTCTACTGTTTTATTTAAAAAAATAGATTAAGTAAGGGAATTCAGAGTACGTAATTTATATGGGTACGTCCTAGTGAATATACGTATATACAAATTATAACAAATGATTTGTCAAATGATTTGTGCAGGGTTTGACATATTTGAAAAACATTTTTTTGACACATTTGCTCTGCGTAGAGATGTCTCCTCGCTGTGTGTTCTCTACCGCATTTACCATGGGGGGTATTCTGGAGAACTGTTTGATCTGTTACCTGCCGCTGACATTTTTATTCGCACAGTTCACAAACTCAAGCAGCATCCACACCATCTGGATACATGCCACTCCACTACTGTGCAGTTTCGTAGGAACTTTCTTCTACGTGCCGTTTATTTATTACCAAAACAAACAAATGATCATGTAAAATATTCCATTCCCCCGAATGGGAATCGGACCAATAGCCGATGTGTTAACAGTCACACGCTAGTGCTACTGCGTCACGACCGCTTAGGTAAAGTAACGCTGAAACTATTCTTTAATTCAAATTCTAATCAAGATTTGTACAAAAAAGTTTATCAAACAAATATCTCATTTGCATTTATATATTAAATTTGATATTTATTCATTTATTCACCAAAAATCAACCACTAAGAGAAGCTACCCCATTTCACAATTTCCTCAGTGACTTGACAGAACGTGTTATGTTCATTACAAAGGTCAGTCAAGGGCGAGGGCGAACATAACGCGAAGATAAAAGTACATAACTATAAAAAAACTCCGGATACTAGTCATATCATTGGATCATAACTGTGGCTGGCTTTACGATGATAACTAACATGTCATTTTTCATGTGTTCTACTTTATTAATAAAATTATTAAGTGTTGCTAGTGGATGTTATAATGGAAGCTTGTGTTTAAGAATTATTTTATGGAAATGACTGTAGGAAATGAGGATGAATGATGAATGATGAAATGCCTACAAAAATTGGCAGAAAATAGGAAACAGAAGTATCTTAACTCTAGGTCTCTAGGTTCCCTCTGCCTACCCAGAATATAGAGTGAAGCTAAAAAAACGTATTATATCTAAAAAAAGGGGTTGAGTGGGACGATATATTCACTTTTCATTTTCAGTACGTTATACATTCGTCTTATGTTTGTATTCTTTGTTAGCTCAACTTAAATATATGAGTCCTTTTAACGAAAATCAATCTATATTGTTTTCTGATTTAGAATAAGAAATATATAGATTTGCTCTTAACTATTATTATTTATTTTTACATATTTCTTAAATACCTGTATATTGGTATTGTCCATTTAAAGTTGGTTTCTGTTAATGGTATGATATAATAATTATTTTATTTTAAAATATATTTATTCTTAGATTTACTAAACAAGATATTAATTAAATCATTTAACAGAATATTAGCATATGATTGAAAAGAAAGGAACTCTTATAAATAAAAATACATAAAAAATGTCTAAATATAATTTATTTGAATTAAATTTAAGGCCATATGAATGTACTTATGTATGAATTAACAAGTTACACGCTAAAATAACACTCGAGTTGTTTAAACATAATATTGCTTAAATTTTAGTTTATGTAATTAATAAACCTTCACAAACATTTAACTTTGAGATGAATAAAATTTAGCTACGTTTTCATTTAGATAATTTCTAATGAGCTTATCATAACTTATAATTTATATGGTGTTTTGGTTATTAAGGTGCAGTGGGACATCTCCATTCGGGGATATTTTTTTGGCTCCCCCTCTCGTAAGAGACACTAGCGTTAATTTCGCCACTGAACGCGTAATGTCTTGAATTCCAGCGGAAAGTAGTAAACATATACCATGTCAATAGTTTAAAAGAGAATTCCTACTTAAAAGTCTACTTTGTAAAATAAAGCACGATTTATATGATAAAAATACAAATATAAGCGTATGATGTTTTTTAAGGTTCCTCACCTAATAAAACAACCTTAGTGTCACTTGTTGTCCGTCTGACAGACAAACAAACAACATTCATACACATAGGGACAATAAACACCGTTCAATAAAACGATCGTAGAAAATGGAACCCTTGCCATTTTCTTTCCTTTTGAGGTACGCAACAATAAAAAACAACTCACTGATAGTCGTAAACTGACACTTGAGAACTAACAAACTATGCAGCTTATAAGGTAATCATATCATAAAATAACCTTCAGATTTACAGACTACTAAATTTAATGGACATTTTGACTTTTATTAGAGCAATGACCGAAAATCTTATTTATTAGAAAAAAAGATTGTTTTAATACTTCCTTTTTAAGAGATCGACTTAGCTCAATGAAACAGCGTCTGGTCCAACTAAAATGCAATGTCAACGAGTGAGTGAATGTCTGAGGGTAAACCCAGTACGGGTTCAATTTGCAGCGTCGTAGCACTAAACGAGCATAGTCGAAAACATTCTTCTTTGAACCATGTATATTCTGTTCTTTTATATTTAACATATTATTATTAAATACATATTATTTGTTAAATACATATCTTTAGAGGTGGCCCCACCTCGAATCGAAGCGCAGTAGCGCGTGTCTCGTGTGTTTTATTTGTTTTGCAGATCTTATAAGTTCCCTCTAAGGTGTAAGGGATTGAACTATTTCTATTCTTTTACTTCGACCACGAGTCGTTTTCACCGCATATAGTAGGATAGACAGGGAACCTGGGATCCTAGATTTAAGACGCTCTGTCTTCGTCAAAGCTGCGCTTTGCCTAGTTGCTAGAGCTGTGGAGTGGAATGGTGGCACAGGGGCACAAAGCGTGTCTGTTAAACCGACTAGTTGTGGGTTCGAGTGGGGACTCGAGGAAGTGAAATATTTATTTACACATATATTTTCATTTCTTCACTCTGGTGTCTAGGCAAAGCGCGGCATTGAGTTCCGCCACTCAGCACGGAATGCCTCCAGAACTCGGCTGAAAGTGGGGAACGGAGTATCTTAACACTGGGTTCCTCCTGCTTACCCTGTTGTGTGTGGGAGTGAAGCTTATTAATTTTGTAATGTTATAATTATATGTACATGTATATACACACATATTATATTACAACAATATATGTAACAAAGTATTCAAAAGCACCTTATATTACTTAAATGAATTATATTATATTTTTGTCGTCAAAAGCTTTTATTATAAAATGACAGAAATTTGGTAAATTAATCTTATAAAATATATACTTTATTATACATGTACATATAAAAAAGATATATATATATATATAAAATCAAATCTGCTTCACGCTGTATCCCGCACACAGCAGGGTAGGCAGAATTCTGGAGGCATTGCGTGTTGAGTGGCAGAACTCAACGCCGCATATATAATATTTTATATATATATAATATTTTTCGGTTGCTAATTTACAGTTACTGACTTTATGGCCTTTGTATCGCATAGCATTTGACTGTAAATGCTACAATTATGGGTTCGATTGTGACATATTTTTATCAAAAAGTGGAAAACAACATGAAGCAAAGAAAAATGCTAATTGACTGAGACACACCGCGACGATGGCGTATATTTTTTTTGTTATACAAGAAAATTGGTGATTCATATTCCAACAATAACATATTACTTTTATTATTGAAAAGAAAATCTTTCAAAGAAACCAAAATCCATTGATGCTTTCACCCGGCTCTATAGCTCCTAAGTTTATTCTCGACGTCCCAACTTTTTATGTATTAAACAATGCACGGTGTGTCAATCAGGCTCTATTAAATACATGAAAATATAGCCTTTGCCCTGAAGGAATAAGGGTGAAAATACTATATTCTTTTTAGGTGTTATGCGTAAAGAGATCCCTGCATTTGTCGCCCGGTTTCAGCGTGAAATGATTCGAAACACAACTTTCATACGCGACGCACGCTTTCTCCGCGCGACCTGTAGTATTTAAGTTTTCCTTCGTAGTATCAAATTTTATGGACTCTATTGAAATTTTAATTTATGTGATTTTTAAATGATCTTATATACTTAGTGGTAAAACTATTTCGTAAAAAACAGTGGTTAATGGTGATTCTTATAATTAAAAATTATAAAAAGTGAATAAATCAAGATATTTTTTTTGGTAAGACTTATTATTATAATTAACTTAATTATTTGTTTATATAACGTTTTCACACATATGTGTTTTAATAATCATTTCATGTGTGTTTGTATGATTTTTTCCACTTCTAAAATAAAGTTAATGAAATTGTTATGTCTCGTGTCTGGACGGAATGTGGGGAAAAGAGTGTCAGGGTGGATAACGTGAAGCTATATTTAAACTAAATTATAATATGAGCTAAGATCACTATATGCAATTTATGTTAGCTAGAACATTAAGTTAATTTGAAAAATTGTTTGTTCTATGAAAATACTTTAATGAAAATGGATCTTCTCAAAGTTTCAACAGCTTAAAGTTGAAATTAGTCCATTACAATATACAAGTGCCTAAATTTGGATTTTTAAAAATTGTAATATTATTTAATTGTTTTAATTAAAAGCGATGTTCAGTTTTGTCCAGAGGCCAGTCGTGGGGCAGGGGCACAAGCGTGTGACTGTAAATGTGACACGTTGTGGGTTCGATTCCTATTCGAGGAAATTAAATATTCATTATTTTCATTTCTTCGCTCTGGTTTCGGGGCAAAGCACGACGTTTAAGTTCGACCACTCAACATGCAATACTTCTAGTGTTTGGCGGAAAGTGGATAAAGGAGTGTCTTACTTAACGCTAGGCTCTCCCTGCCTTCCCTACTGCATGCGGAATACAACACGAAGCTAAAAAAATATTTTTTTCAAAAACCACTATTCTAGCTAACTAGCATAACATACAAAATCATATTGATTTTTGAAATTAAAACATTAAAAATTTACTTTTCAACCAAAAATTATTTTGTAAATGAAGAACACACAGTTTCGAACAGTTTGGATGGAAAAGAATTGGATTGTATTGGATACATAAATAAATAAGTTAAAGAAGTAAGAAATTTAAGTTTTCTAGATATTCATTTTTATTTAGGTTTTCTAGATTTTAGATTTTATTTTATATATTTTTTTCAATCGCTGCATGTATCAAATTCTAAATGGCAATTTTTGCATTATGTATAAGGCAAAAATTCTATATATTCTCTATTATCAGTTTTGCAATGTAATGTCTTATTTACTTATTGTAAAAGTTAAATACTAAAGTGATCTGATAATATAACAAAAATAATATCTAGACTCAACGGAAAGTACAACTTTGTAGAGTTTTCGAGAAGTATTAAATAAAATTCAACTGATGCGTATGCGTTTATTGCTCAATCCCAACTGGTAATAATAACTACAAACTTAATAAATATCAACCTCCCTATATCGCAATTTTTTGCTTGATGTATCTGCCAGTTTTTAATATCTTGCCAAATTTAACAATAGTACGTCTACGATCCGGTATACGGTACGAGAAATACCCTGTAGGTTTTGATTGGCGAATATAGTTCACTAATTTATGTTTGCGGGTTGTGGTGCAGGGGTATAAACGCGGACGGTTGTGGATTCGATTCCCACTTGGGGCAATGAAATATATATTATTTATATTTCCTCGCTCTAGAAACAAATGAAAGCGTGGCGATGAGTTCCACCTTTCAACACGCACTGCCTCCAGAATTCGGCAAAAAGAAAGAAACGGAAGTGTCTTAATGGTAAAAGAATGTCTCAGCACTAGGTTCAGGTTCCTTACCATATGCGGGATGCGGTGTGAAACTGAAAAAAACTTGTTTCTAGATGAACTCATTTTGTATGAAACGAACTACAAATTTACAGTTTGCAATGTTTTTTTTTCTTTAAAATATTAATAAATTTTCAGTTTCATTTTATTAGTATTATTAGTTCTCACTTAGCGCCAACTTTATAACTGTAGGTCTATGGGAAGTATCTAGGAATTTCATGTTAATTGCAGCAAAAACGGTATCTTTATATTGTGTGGACTTGAAAGCTTGAATTTTTCTTATTCCATAGGACCATAGACTTTCATATTCGATATTTATTTCAACTGTATACCGCCACGCGATCTCGGGATAAATGGTCTTGACAGATGGACAGACAGACAACAAAGTGAGCCTATAAGGTTTTCGTTTTTTTTTTTCCTTTTCAGGTACGAAACTCTAAAAAGAGACCAATTTTATATAAAAAGTTCTTTCGGAGCCTTGATTACACTTTCTAAGTTTATTCTTCTCTTAATAATGGAAACAAACGAGGGTGCCAAAGTCTGTAAGGGAGGACTAAATTATGAATATTAAATAGCATTCTGTCAAAATCGGAACCAATAACCGATAGTAACTTAATGTATTAAATTAAGCGGAAGTAAGTGCTCAAAATAATTTTGTAACATATATTTTTAGCTATAGATGGAGATGGGATAGGATACCTATATATATGAATATTGTTAAAAAAATATATAAAATATATCTCGCCGTCCATACGAAACGTAGAAATGACTTAAAGATTATTCTTCTGTACCATTTTCTGTACAAAATGAGTGTCTCATCTCAAGTTGTGTCTCGTCTCAAGTGCTGAACAGAAAAACAGTTATACATTAAAATCATATTAATATCAACGTATAGGTGGGATTACAAATACTAAATATTTTTGTTACGTTATATCGTCCTTCTAAAATAAATAACTGGAAAAATCATTTATAGATTTAAATCTAGGCAAACAATTTGAAAAGTTTTATGCGGCGAGATAGACAGGCTGCTGTTTAAGTAGCTGTCTGTCCTTAATACGAAATACAAGGGATCATTAATAACTGCCACCGTCAGAAAGCCTAGTCGATTTGTTTCGAACGCCGCAATTCACGCTGAATGCCTAAGATTGAACCCTATAAGTGACTCTTTAGAGAAAATTAATTTGGACATTCTAAGAAGGAAATTTCAGAAATTGATCAGTTCCCAAAGACCATCCGAGCGTGGTAGCACTACGTTGGGCTGCTAACGCCTTTATTCTAGCGTTCAATTCCCAGTGGAGTTTTTTTTCTGAGCTCTGGCAAAGCGCGGAGTTCAGTTGCTCCACTAAATATACAATGTCTCGATAATTGGCCTGAAAGTGGGAACGTTAACAATTTTTTTTAAGTTTGTACGTTTTTTGGTTTTTTTTTAAATTTTCAATAAAATATATTTATTCCTTTTATCTACAATGCTCTAATTATGCGGGATGAGCGTGAAGCTAATAAGTAATAGGATTTTTCTTATCTCCTGAGTACCAATTTTTATTTTATGTATATGTCATATTAATCATACTATATAGCAAAAAAAAAATGTGATTAATTTTAACTTTGGCACTTTTTTCATTGTATATATATATATGTATGTATTCTAAAAACTATTTTTAATAAGGTAATAAATAGATTTTACGTAAAAAATAGCTTAATACAATTCTAAAATAAATTGACAACTTCTCACGTAGTTTTGTGTGAAACTCATACTACTTTCAGTTTTTTAATTATTAATTCACACTCTGTAAGACGTATTGAAAAAGACACAACATCTAAAAAATTTTTTAAAATTGGAGAACGTAGTGTCTTAACGCTGTCACCTCATCACCTTTCTCTTTAAATAAAGCTAAAAAACATATTTGACATTTTACCAGTAAAAAGCAAATACTGCAATCATGCATGGTTTTTGAGAATGTCTGGCAATGCACTGTGAACGACTCAGATGTATTCCGATAACCAAAGACCTTTTCTTTTTTGTATGCTATAAAGTAAATCACAAGTACGTTTTGTATGTAACTGTTGATTACAGAGAGTGATAACATTATTCCATACAATAAAATAAATAAACAATGAGAAACAGATAGACTAACGTCAAGATACTTAATCAGAAAACGTATAAAAATTTGAACGTAGCGGGACTCGAACCCGCGCCTCCTGGAAACCGACCAGGCGCTCTGACCACTGAGCCATACGTTCTTGCCAAGCTACGTCGAAATTTCTAATTAAGTTTTTATCTTTCCTAAGTGTGGATTAACACTTTAAAAATGTTTAAAAAAATAACGTCAAGATTTCTAGCTACGTAGATCAAGTTCCTGGCACACACAGTATTATATTTTTGTAATGAAAAAAATATTGCTAAAATATAGAAAAAAAATACCCCGACGGTTTGAGGTTTGGAAAATTCAAATGATCGCCATGAATGTGGCGATTGTGAAATTCAAATCCATTTCGCGGACATTTTTATTAAAATGTTCTTACTTGCGTACTTGTTTCAATATTCAATCAACGACGTTAATATTATTATTTTTTCAGTGTATCCCGCATATAGCAGAGTAGGCAGAGAGAACCTAGTGTTAAGATACTCCGTTCCCCACTTTTCGCCAAATTTTCGAAACATTGCATCTTGAGTGGCGGAACTCAACGACGTATTTTATGATTTCGTCTTATTACCAGAGCGATGAAATGAAGATGTAAGACTATTCATTACCTCGAATGAAAATCGAGCCCACAAGCGTCGCGATTACAGATCACACACTGTGCCACTGTACAACGACGGTATCCAATATCACATTATTTCTAAAACAGACAAAAATCGAACAACAGACAGACTACATAATCAAATGATTAATTATAGGTAACTAAATCGTAATTAGCAATTTTACACATATTAGCTTCATATAGGTGAAGAAACTTGTGTAGGCGCTATGCAATTACAGTACTAAGTGATGCGGAATAAACGATATCTCACGTGCAAAGGCCTAGAGTAAAGTATCATGCTGTCATGATCGTTTTTTTGTATAACTAGTTAGTTAGAAATAGACCCAATAAAGGCGTGTTAAAAGGTAAAAAATCCGGTTAAGTGCGAGTCGGACTCGCCCACCGAGGTTCCGTACCAATTTCAGGATTGTAGGTCAACCGTAGATTTTTTTTATGGAATAGACACGGCACACGAGCGTTCGGGTTACCTGATGGTAAGTAACTACCGCCGCCCACGGCCCCGTGCAACACCAGAGGAGCTACAGGTGCGTTGCCGGCCTTAGAGGTGGGTGGGGCTCCGGAGCCCGGCATTACCTGTGGCATGAAGCCACTACTTAACGCTGGATATAACATATGTATATAAGTTGGCAAACTTAAGTTAAAATAGAAATATGTATTACATGAAAAAATATATATACTTAATATATTTTTTTTCATGTAATATTTCATGGAAAAAAAATATTATAAGCTAGATATCTATAAAAATAGATATCTACAAATTATGGTTTTTTGTATTTGTACCGTAAGTTCTCATTTTGTGCCAAATTACAAAAACTGCAGGTCCACGGAAAGTACCCTATAGGTTTTGATTACGCGGCGAGTTTTATAAAAAAATGCAGCAAAATCGATGCAAAGGAAACTTTTTGATTACATTTACTCAAAAACTTAATTTTTCTATGCTTTAAGGGGCCATAGACATGAATATTAGATATTAGTTTCAGCTGGATACTTCTTTGTGATCTCGAGATAAACAATCATGACGGACAAAGAAGTGATCCTATAATGGTTCCGTTTTTACCTATTAAGGTACGGAATCCCAAAAATGTAGTGACTGTTCTCTATTTCAATGTGCACCAAAAGCGAAAGTATAAAATAGAGTATAATAAAGTAAAAAAATATTCAAATTATTCTTACATATTTTGTTGAAGTTCATTTAATTCAAGAATAGTTGCATCAACGTCAACAGCGACATTAAAATACTTCGCTACATTTCTAAGACATAACGTTTAATTTGTATCGTAGCATAGTAAATTGTTTACTCATCTAATATATCACTCGAGAAGACAGCAAGGAAAAATAATTCAGGGCAAGACGAGCTTACTAATGTTGGATTGTAATATCTAATAATATCTACTAACTAACCTCGTGTGTGTATGGATGTGTGCTTATAAAAGGTGAACCTAATAACTGGTTTTCGATTGAAATAGAAATAAGTACATTGAGGCCAGTCGTGGCGCAGGGACACAAAGTGTGCCTGTATATGCGACTGGTTGTGGAACTGGACTGGTGGTAAAGCGCGGCGCTTAGTTCCGCCACTCAACACATATGTCTTCAGAATTCGGCGGAAAGTGGGGAACGGAGTGTCTTAATTCTAGGTTCCCTCCTAGGTACCTCGGTGTGTGCGTGAACGGTGAAGCACATTTTTTTTATTTTTTATTGTATGTAAATAGGTAAAAATTGTAAATTACTCAATCATATTTCAAATGCCCCAGGTAACTCTGATCACCCGGTACAGTGAGTGGTTTTGATGCCATTAACGTGATGCCTTTGGCTAGTCTTGCTTGATAAACATAGATAGATCATCCAACACAAGAATATGTTTTCTATTAAAACTAATAGTTACTGCGGTACACGTGTAGAACCAAACAAACTTTTTAGTAATAGTAATAACAAATAATAGACTATTTAAAATTAAAAATTAAATTAAATTAGCTTCACGCTGTATCCCGCACACAGCAGGGTAAGCAGAGGGAACCTAGTGTTAAGAAACTCCGTTCCTCCCTTTGTGCCGAATTTTGGAGGCACTGTGTTGAGACTATTTATTTTATATATAATAATCTTTTTAACATTTTTTTTGTATACGTGTAGCTGTTCATATGCAACAATGTAGCTCAGCATAGCAGCATATATCATTTATTGATAAGAAATATCATAATCAAATGTATATGCAGAATCAATAAATTTATTAAATATGCAATTTTTGAATAAGTTATAGTTATTGTTTATAGCGTAAATGAAAACATTCAAGTATGAAAGAAAAGAAGCAAATATTTAATTTGTAGTAGCAAACATAGTGAAGCAAACATTTTTTATGTAGGTATGTGAGATAAATCAGCTTCACGCTGTATTCCGCACACAGCAGGGTAGGCAGAGGGAAACTAGTGTTAAGACACTCCGTTCCCCACTTTTCGCCAAGTTCTGGAGTTCTGTAAACGCGTTGGTTTGTGGGTTCGATTCCCATTCGAGGAAATGAAATATTTATTTTTTCATTTCTTCGCCCTGGTATCAAGATAAAGTGCGGCGTTGAGATCCGCCATTCGACACGCAATGACTATAGGTTCCCTCTGCCTAACTTGTTTTATGCAGAATACAGCAAAGGTGAATTTTATAAAATTTGACGTTGGTTACGCAATCCATTTGCTATATGTTTAATTAAGCGGAAAACAAACAGCGATGGGTCTTGTTCCGATAAATACGTAGAATACGTGAAGAATATATAAAAAAATGAGCGTTCAAACTTCTATAAACTACAGATAGAGACATAATTGACATGAATTCAATATTTTTGTATGGAAAGCAAAATTTAATAAATACGTCCCTCCTGACCCGTTTCCAACGACGAAGGGAAGTGGTATCCTAAAGCTCTTCTTCTGTACCATGCTCATCATTGATTATAGGAATATTACTTTGGCATATACATAAGTGGAGCGTGTAGGGGAACGCTAACAAAGGAGTTATCGATTATTTTACCGGAATAAGAAAAAACTGAATCTTACGTCTCAATGTTCACTCATAGCCCAAGATCCCAGGGCTCCCAGCCCTACGTCATTTTAGCAAAGCTAGAATTTCAAGGTTTATTAGTCTAATATGTAGTTAGGATGCGTTTAAGGTATGCGTATTTACTAACTTGAAAGTGAGGCCCGTTCAGAGGAAGCGCTAACTCCTGTAGTTGGCGCTTCCTCTGAACATCTCTGTCTGGGAGGATGATTGAACCACAGGTTTGGTCTGGGTGCTTATGGGTCTTGAAATAGTCCCGAAAATAATAAATCAGCTTCACACTGTATCCCGCACTCAGCAGGGTAGGCAGAGGGAATCAAGTGTTAAGATACTCCGTTCCCCACTTTCTGCCAAATTCTGGAGGGATTGCGTGGCAGAACTCAACGCCGCGCTTTGCCTAGACACCAGAGCGAAGAAATGGAAAT
>DWAO01004955.1:0-12231 GCA_018230605.1 Heliconius congener
ACGACACCACCAGTACCAGGATGATCCTATTCTAGGCCGGGATCACACGGCAAAGACCCTCCCTTCCCTCTGCCTACCCTGCTGTTTGCGGGATACAACGTGAAGCTGGAAGGCAGCGGCTGCAATATTTATGTTCTATGATATACCTCTGTTTCAATGGGGGTCAATAATTGCAAAAAAACTGCTTACGTAATACTTGAATGGCCCCTATTTATTCTGTAATAAATATGCCACTAAGTCAATATAATTAAAAGATAAGAATTTATGCATCGTTTTTTTTGTAATTTATATTCAATTTGCCTTGAAATCTAACCTATTTAAATAATTTGGCAAGTGAGAGCTTGCAACCGTTCGGAACCTCCGGTGGGTAAGTCCAACTCTCACTTGACCGGTTTTTTTTAATAAATACTTTGTTAAGAATAATTTTAATACGGAAAAAATAAATATTTAGTTGATATTTCTAGTTATATGTTGATATTTTATATATTTCTTATCTGAATATTAATTAAAAGATGTACACCATTGTTATACTGTTTCAAATATTACAAAACATTTCATTGTTCTATTTATATAGGAATACGGTGTATGCCCCTGCGCCGTTTCTTTATTTGATTATTATTCTCTCACGTATCAAGAAAGATAAGATAAAAGAATCAATTACTAAGATACTCTATTCTGCAATTTCTGCCTATATTAAATACATTACGTGAGTAGCGAAGATTCCGAATTGAAATTAAATAGAAAATTACAATTACAACACACCAAGAAATCAATTATTATAAGACTCGAGATAATTGTTTTTGTATAAAGCATACAAAAGCAACTCAGAAATCAAGATCAAAATTAACTAACACATAATCCACAAAAAAAAAATACCTACCGATTGATATTTTTAATGCATTAAAAATATAGGCTGACATGTCTTAGTGCGGATCTAAACTTAAATATACATAGATTTGAAGATCACGTTCTCACTACAAAGCGTGAGTGGCTAGAAACTATGTATTATGCCCATATTAAATAACAGACGCTCAGAATACTGACGTAACCCATTTCACTCACAGAACCGTCTCATTTCCGATCCCACCTAAATATATTTGTACTGCGTAAGGATTCAGATCAAACAATGAACCAATCCTTTGATGACGTTGTTATGATAGAGTTGATTAAAGAAAGCTTAATAGTCGTTTATATTTATTTATTTATTTCATAATTTGTCTCTGTATCCGTATCCGTGTTCCGTAGCCGCGTGTTTTTTCGAAGTGACCTGTAGTGGCTTGAGTCAAGTTACTCCGTTCACCACAAAATTATAAATAAAATACATTTTAACTGAATAAGCCCTACATTTACTTAGTTCAAACGAATGCCAGATGTTGCCATGCGGAAATTAATTCTCGACGACGGTTAACTATTTCAATTATCTTTGTTTAACCGGAGTAGGATATTTGCTTCGGTTTGGTTTATACTATACTAGCGGCCCATTCGCGGCTTCGCCCGCACACCACCTATAATTGGTTTGGTTCTTTAATTATGGCGTTTCTAGCATGCCAGTTAGGCAACTATAATTCTCTTCACAGATAGATAAAATAAATTATACATTTAATAACAAAAAAAAATATTTTCATAAATTTGAGAAAGTGTAATTACTACGTGGCCACATGCGAGGATGTCATCAGCAGCAAGGGAGCCTAAGCCTAGGCTTGCGACCGTAAACAGTGCTGATTTATTTTAATTTTACATTTTCTCGAAAAGTATACATCAAATTTACATGCTATAAAAGCCAAAGTGTATCTTTATAAAATTTTCTTGATGATGAAATAATTTTCACTCGAAAGTATCAATATTTTCGTTTAATTTAAATGAATTTACTATTATTTTTTGTCACAAAATGCCTTATTGTGACTTATTTATAAAAGATAGATATAGGGTGTCGCGGAATTTATTTTAGAACTAAGGAAATTGAATGTTTTAGTTGTATAATGTATGATAAGGTAAAGCTTAGCTCCTGGAAAATGAAGCTTTCATACAAAACAAAAAAAATCCAACCAGTAATTCCAGAGATAATAGCTTTTAAACAAACAAAACCTTCCGCTTTATTATATTAGTATAGATATAGATTTGGGCTGTTAGTGGTGAGAATACTTTATTATAATTATAAGACACTTCTTACAGACCAGAAAATTATCAGCATAGATGCACAGGTTTTCAAGTTTCGTCCTTGCGAGCAAAAATATTCCGAGATGGAACTTCGACAAGCGTTGACAGTCCATCCATACTATCCATCTATCAGCCTTTTGACAGTATATTAGTCACTAATATCTTTAGCATATTTTTATAACTAGTCCTGATTTCAATAAATTTTTATTTCCTATGTATATAATATATAGTAATAGTATAGTACTTAATATTTTTCTTTGTGAAATAGTACCAAAAAGAATAGTCGCCTCAGGAGAAACTAAGAAATAATAATATTATTACATAATTTAAAGAATAAGGACGCTGAAAAGAAACTAACTCGGAAATACTAGTTTAAAAATGGAAAATCAAATACAAATTGACTTATTCAAAATCAGGATGGATTCTATGTTACATGTATGGAATTAAATTGGAAAATTTATATTTTATTGAAAATAAAAATCAAATCAAATCAGCTTCACGCTATGTCCCGCACACAGGGAACCTAGTGTTAAGACACTCCTTTCCCCACTTTCTGCCTATTTCTGGAGGCATTGCGTGTTGAGTGGCAGAACTCAAAGCCGCGCTTGTCCTCGACACCAGAGCGAAGAAATGGATGAACGATGAAATATATTTTATTGATTTGGAGTATATTATATTTTATATTGTTTATATATATATATTTCTTTTATCACAGTTCGTATGCCTTCCTGGCTGTCGTCGCTTCTACCTGTCTATTTGTCTTTCTATCATAATACTGTATCATATGAATATGGCCAGTTTTAAAGCATTTTTCTAAAAAATGCGGCAACTATCCTGGTCTTGTCCTACTCAAAGCAACCGTTAACGCGATGTTTTTACAGTCCTTCTTCTACAACAAATTTCTATTATAATCGTCGCTTTTGAAACTTAAAATAATATTTTTAAATAATACTACAAAATAAATTTTACCTAAGCTTATTATATTTTGAAGAGAAACAATGAGATTCATTAATTTATGATACTGATGTAACAATTAGTCATAATAACAATTTCTTCCATTAAAGAAGAGTTTTTACTTTAAAATTAACAATTATTTTAATATTTTGTCTTTTTATCATTAAAAATTAATCTAAAGTCCTTATACTCAAGATTAAAAGCTGTGGTTATGTGTTGCACTTACAAACATTCATTTCATTTCATTTCATTCTACTATCTAAAGTTATCTAAATTAATACACGTATTCATTTAGACAATTGACTAACACAATTAATAAATTAGCAAATTCGAGACACTGAAGCCGCCGAGGCACGGCGATTAGACGCGACGAATAGATGTAGGTAAACCTAAAATAGCCTAGTTAAATAGAGTAATAATAATTTAATTTTTGGTTTATTATCACATTGGATCATACTCTTCTCATGAATCGATACATAGTAAATAAATGTTTAACAAAAAGAAAAACCGACTAGAAACAACGAACTAAAAAGTAAAAAATAATTTTACATAATGTAAAACGTGCTTTGATTTTGTTAAACAAAAAGAATAAAATAAAAAGATTTTATAATTTTGAAGTAAAACAAACAGGTTTAGGCTTTAGTAATTCGATATTGTAGTAAGGTTGTTTTAGCATTAGCTGAATTAGGACCAAAAAAAAAATAGGACCACACGCGATGTCATCAAAATCGGTTCACCCAGTCAAAAGTTCTGAGGTAACAAACATAAAAAAAATATAGTCGAATTGACAACCTCCCTTTTTTACAGATTTCGCAAGCGAAACCGTGAGCGGATCATTAATATTTATTGTTAAAATTGTTACTCTTACAAATTTATATTTAAATGTGTTGTTTTTTCTTTTATAATAAAAGATTGAAAAAGATTGGCCATATCTAGAATACAGCGCGTCGAGTGGTGAAACTCACACAAACCACAGTCAAGAGAATACTTTAAAAAATAATCCTTCGATTGAGAATTGAACCGAAATACGTCTCATTTACAGTAAAATATTGAAAAAAATGCGAAATTGCGTCAATAGTTGTGACTAGAATCACCTATTGATAATTATTTTGATGAGCACAGCCAGAGTTCAAGCCCTTGAACTTTTGCGTAGTATTACAGAAATTTTGGTTGCATAAATTTAAATATAATTTTAATATGGTAGACTTTGTTCTGTAAAGTGGAAGGAAAGTTTTATTGTATATATTTTTTTTCGATTTCACGCTGTATCCCGAACATAACTCTGAAGGGATTGCTGGCGTTAACGACGGGACCCAACGCCGTACTTTAACACCAGACTGAAGAAATGAAAATATTAAATATTTCCTCCAGTGGGAATCGAACCCACAACCAGTCGCTTTTACAATCACACTTTGCATCTCTGAGCCATGACTGGCCTCATTCCATCCATCGACATGTTCTACTTTAAAATATATACATTATCTTTTATTTCAACTAATTTTATAATTACTATCAAGAATACAATTCATAATTTCGACCTCATTATTAGATATAAAAAGATCTTGAGATAAAAACGTGCAATCGTAAAACTTACATATTACGCTATACTTTATATATTGTTACGACTAAAATTATACTGAGCTTGAAATTTAAATAAAATAATAGTTAACTTTAAAGTTAATAAGTTAGCTAGTTAATGATAACTTAAATATAATTGACGTGTTTTTAGGGTTTCTTGTTGGTTATCCGTCTATCCGTGTGTTAAGAGCATTTATCTCGAGAACGTGTGAATGTATTGATGTGAAAATAGTAGGTATAAATTCGCTTCACGCAGGACCAAAATTTACACCACACCAAGAAAAGAAGAAGAGTATAGTTGAAATTAATTATAAACAGCAAATAATTAAATAAAAATTAACAATAGTTCGAAAATGTATGAAAATTTATAAAACCGTCAACATCATCTGCCCGTTCTCGTCTGTCATACTATGCCGCCCGAAGGCTAGGTCATTTCGAATCAGTGACATCTCCGTAATTATTTATTAGAATGTTATACAGTAAACTATAATTTTAATTTACATAAAATGCTAAAAGTGACTATTGTATTTATGTTCATAAGAATGAAAATCAAATAAGAAAAAAGAAGAATATCAAAATATAAAAAATACATTAACATAAACCCAATAAATTTAAAGTAAATTAATTAAAATGGTTACTTTTGCTCAACCTTCAGAGATAAACATACACCATCGCGGACTTCTTTAAACATCATTTAAAGAACAATATACTAACAATATTTTTGTTAAACATTGTTTTATGTACCTCATAAGGTTGAGTCAGCGCACGCCATTTACGCGTTAAGCAAATTCATTTTGGGTGACGTTTTCTCAAAACAACAAACAAATTTTGCAAACCGTTGCTTAGCCTGGCCGCGTTATGACGGTTGTTATTATGGCAGAATAAATTGCATGTCAAATTAGAAAGTATTTTAATATATATATGTGTAATATATATGTGTAATATAATGTTATATAGCCTATATCACTGAAAAATTTAGCTTTCATAAAAAACAAAAACAAAGTAAATCGGACCAGTAGATCCAGAGATATTAGCGTTTAAACAAACAAACAAACTCTTCCGCTTTATTATATTAGCGTAGATAGATATAACATTTCGTAACATTATGAAAAAATGTTGATTGGATTTTAAATTAACATTGACGAATGTACATATGTCGTTGTACGAACGTTGAAAAAAAGATGATATTCGAAATAACAAAATTTTAATTTTATGTTGTAGTAATAGTACAACATAATATTAAAATTTTGTTGTAGTAGTAGTATAGTATGTATGTGCAAAATTTCTGCAAGGCCTATCAATGATATCACAGAAAAACTGAAGATCGCTTCGGTATATCGGAGCGTTCTGATCCTACACAGATAACCTCTCCAGTAAGCCGTGGCGTGTATGGCCGGCTTTATGAAAAAATATTGATAACAATTCTCTAGTTTTTGGCAAACACGGAATAAAATTGTAAAGACATCAAAACCAATATATGCATACATACCATACATACAAAGCTATCGGCCAAAGCTATTAGAAAACGATACATCGTTGTAACGTCACTATTGATTTTTCCATTAGGATCTTATATTGTGATTGAATAGAAACGGTTTTCTGCAAGATGATGTTGACTTTGCATTCAGTTATTGAATAATAAGTATTAGAGAAAAAGTTGTTGTCATATCATCTTATAATCTTTTTTTTTTTTCAAATTCACGCCGTATCCTGTATGTAGTGGGGTACGCAGAGGGAACCTAGTGTAAAGGCGCTCCACTCCCCAATTTCAGCCGAGTCCTAAAGGTATGACACGTTGAGTGGCGAAACTTAACGCTGTGTTTTACCTTGTTACTAGAGCGAAGAATTTAAAATATAAAAGTAAAAATATATTTTACTTCCCTGAGTGGGCTCGAACCCACAAGTAATCTTTTTTACAGTTACACTTTGTGCCCCTGCGCCACGACAGACCTAAAATAGTTCTAATAAAATTAATTTCGAACGTAAGACCGTTGTGGCGAAGTGGCACAGCCTCCGTAAAAACGATGCTGGTGGGTTCAATTCCTACTCGGGGTGATATCTTAAATATTAAAAGAACATTTTCCTATTTCCCCTTAATTTACTTTCGAGAATAAGGGAGCGGAGTGTCTTACAAAATCATGTCTTGCAATCAAAGACATCGCATTAACAGATAACCAACATAATTTTTTTAACGAGCTTCAAAAGCTATTTTTTTAAGTGAAACCATTTCATTTTCGTCCTCAAATACGTCCTAATAACGCAAAGCTTACTTACAAACGAGGCAGAATAAGCAAAATAAGCGAAAAATTTACCATTTCATTTCGTGGGATAAATAGAAAAACTTAATAATTTCCGAGAACTTCATTTGTCACAAAAGCTTATCTTATGCTGCGGAAGGGTTTTCTAAGCCTATTCCAGACCTAATATTGAATAGACGCGCAATAGTATCTATTTGTGCGACATATATTTAGTTTCTAAGTATAATACGGTTCAGGGCATTACGTAATGGATATGATTTAATATTTAATATATTATTTATTCTATACGAGTGAATATAATGATTCCCAAGATTAATTATTTTATAGATATAAATTAGGTCAGCGGCCAGCCAGGCACATGCAAGCGATTGAAAACGCGAAAGATTGTAGATTCGATTCCCACTCAAGGAAATAAAATATTCATTACCTCGCTCTGGAGGCGAAGTGCGGCGTAGAGTTCCGCCAGCCGCTCAACACACAATGCCTCCAGATTTCGGTGGAAAGTGGGGAACGGAAGCAGAGTGTCTTAAAACTAGGTTCCCAGATTCCCTCTGCCTACTTGGCTATGAGCGGAACATACATCAAAAAAATATAAAGAGAAACAATTTGTATTATTGTACAATATAATTGTGATCTGACATACATTTAATTTATATTAATATTTTACATATTATACGATAATAAGATATTAAAACATTGAAACATTTTCAAAAAATTGCAATCCAGTTTTAATCAAAAAGAAAGTGTGCAGTTTTTGAATGAGCTACTTTCACTCAAAATTTTGGTTGACAGCTTACTACTGTATATTTTATAAGCATATATATAATTATTTCATTATAATATATAGGACAAGATACTTAATAAAATTAAAAAAAAACCTTATATTTTAATACATCGTGGCAGTGGAACAGTGTCTGACAACCGCAGTGGTCGTGGGTTCGATATAAACTCATTGTGTTGTGTTGTTTTCGTCCGTTTTGATAGATCAAGTGAGGTTGAGTTCCACCACTCACTCACATTTACACCGTATCGCATAAAAAATGAAGAGCCGAATGTCTTTATACGAAACACTCTCTTCGTAACTGTTATACGTATGCGGAATAAAGAATGATGTTAATATTAAATTAAATCAGCTTCACGGTGATCAGCAGAATGGGCAGAGGGAACCTATTTTTAAGACACTCCGTTTCCCACTTTCCGCCGAGTTCTGGAAGCATTGCGTATTCAGTGGCAGAACTCAACGCAGCGCCTCGACACCAGAGCGAAGAAATGAAAATATAAATGTAAATAATTATTTCATTTCCTCGAGTGGGAATCGAACCCACAACCAGTCGACAATGTTTTACAGTCACACTTTGTCTCCCTGCGCCACAACTGGCGCACTTGAAGCGATGAAGTTAAAATAAGAAATAAATTAGTTAAATATAATATCTTTGTTAATCAAACCACGTTTTAAACGTCAGAATAGGATGCCATAACCTTTATTGCTCTCTGAATGAGTGAATAATTAAGTACATTACAGTTAATCTCCATACATTTATTACATATGGCATTCGCTTACAAGAGGCAGGAAACAGCGTGGCAGTGTAGGTTAGTAAAGAAAATCAAAATCAGCTTCACGCTGTATCCCGCTGTATACCGCAGAGTTGGCAGAGAGAACATAGTGTTAAGACACTCCGTTCCCCACTTTTCACCGAATTTTTCGAGACATTGTGCAACACAACCCCCTCAACAAGGGGCGGAACTCATCGCCAGGCTTTTGCCTTGGTGCCAGAGCGAAGAAATGAATATAATAATTATTTTTCTCGAATGGGAATAAAATCCACAACCGTCGCGTACAATGACACCCTTGTGCACCTGCACCACCATGGCTTCTAGGTTAGTAATTCTGATATAAAGCAACAACCTTAATGGACATAAAATATCTAATCGGCGGCGAATCAAGTGGCGAAATTCAACGCCGCATTTGATCAGATCGAGGAAATGGAATTCATTACCTCGAGTACAAATGGGATCCAACTAATGCTTTTACAGTTAGAGCTTTCCTATTTAAAAAATATACAGGAACGATTTACTTTTAATTTTTATTACTTTCTAAGAAACATTTTTGCACTTGGCAGTAACAAATTATGTCGTGCTGAAAGTTATTTGGCGTTCAACAAGAATTTAAATGAAATAACAAAATTTTTCTTCATTATTTAAACAGAACAAAATTTTGTGATATTATATTACACTCATTAATATCGTTCGAGAAAGTTTCTTTGTGCGATACAAGAAAAGCTTAATGTCAGTGTGTCAACTCAATCATTCTTAGAAAACATGACGGTTAAGGATTTATATTATAATGATTTAAGTATTTTTTATAAATATTTGTTACAAACTTTACACTTTGACTTGATTGGTCTATATAAAAATAAAATATTTTCATTTCCCGCTCTGATAGCGAGGCAAAGCGCGGCGTTGAGTTGCGCCACTCAATGCCTCCAGAATTCGGCAAAATTCGTAAGTAAGTAACGGAAGCGTCTTAACACTAGATTTCTAGATTCCCTCTGCATATCCAACTATGTATTAAGGTATAGCGTGACGCTTATAAAAATACAATTTAACACAAGATAATAAATTGGTTTTTTTAGCTACTACTCTTTATATTTCATAAAAAAATACTATGACGAGATGATGGTTTTTTTTTAATATATATACGGTAACACTTTATTAATTATAAGTAATTATAATTAATAAAGTGTTACCGTATTGTACATGATAATAACAAATGAGTTAAAATGTAAAGCTTTACATCCTTGTTATAGCTGAACGCTGATTAATAGCTTTGATAACTGATTGATGATTGTGTATAAAATCCTTCAAGAAGTTTTTTTTAGGTTCACGTTGCAATAAGTGAGGAAGGAAAGATTCTTTAACTTTCCTTCCCCACTTTGCGCTCAATTCTTGAGGCATTGCCTGTTGAGTAGCAGTGAAGAAATGGAAATATAAATTTGAGTAAATATTCAAATCCTCCAATAGGGATCGAACCCACTTCAATGTCTTCAGAATTCAGCAGATAGTGGAGAACGGAGTGTCTTAATACTAAATTCCCTGTGCCTACCCTGCTATGTACAGCTACAGCTACAGACAGCGTGAAGCTGATTTATTTAATTTTTATTTTTATATTATAAGATTATACTATGCGACCAAAGCGATGTGCAAAAATCACTCATTCCAAACCGTGCTGCCTTCACCGTTTTCAAACTAACTCACTAGCATAATTATTTCCAACGGACTGTAACAACATATCCTCAACACTTTGCGTTGGCTGCATTTCCCATCCATACATGTCAAAACCATCGTTTATCATGTATTGGTGGATCGTGCTAGCTAATAAAAATCCTCCCCTCGATCCGACATATTCGTGGTAGCTGGGGGTGTCGTATATAAGGGCGGCTCGCGACCAATTATATCTGTTGAGTTAAATTTTATGTTTCAGCGCCATCTGTTGTTGGATAGTTGTGGTTTAAAAATATGGTTTAGATTTGTGTTGTAGTTACAAATTTGGGTTCTACCGCCATCTAATGTTGAATAGATTCACTGCTTTCTGTATAAAGTGTTTTCAGATTATGTCGCCATCGGTTATTGTTCCTTAAATTATTTTTTTTGTAAAATTTTTATTTAAAATATATAAAAATTGTAATGGAACCTTATTAATAACAAAGTACTAGGACTGTTTATTTTACCTTACTTATAACTTACCTTTCCTTACAAGATGTTAGTAAGCATTATCAAACTAAATTTATTATCACTTACTTGTATACTTGTAGCCGAGGTAAAATTTTAAATTTTCTGTGTAATTGAGGCCGCCGTCAGAAGTAGTGTCCCACGGAGTGTAGATTATGTCTTCAATTTTCAGGTAATTCGCAAACGTTTTCATCATGAGATGGCAAGTGGATTTCCCGGCGACTTGGACTTGGGCGTCAGGTTCGTTGATGAGTAGCAGTTGTCGCCAGTTGTAACTAGATGGCGTTGAAACAAAATGTGTTAGTGCAAAGCCACTCTTGTGCAATAAATTGTGATTAACACACGTGATTTTGTATTGAACACCGCAGTATTTATCATATATAAAAAATATATATTTTATAAATAAATTACAATGTTTTATTTATCTTTGTTTAAAATTATTATTATTGATACAATAAATCAAAAGAAATAACATAAATCTCGATTTAAGTAGTGGAGGAACAATTTCCATTCTTAAAAATATATTTTTGGAGTCGATACATGTGTTCGATTCTTTATATAGATTACCAATGAAAGAGACAGCAAAGTAAAATGAGCTGTGAGGTCAGTAATGGCGCAGGGGCACAAAATGTGACTGTTAAATCAACTATTTGTGGGTTCGATGCCCACTCGAGAAAATGAAATATTTATATAAATTTATATATTCTTTTCTTCGCTCTGGTGTTGATTTAAAAAACGCGGCGTTGAGTTCCACCACTCAACACGCAACTCCTCCAGAACTCGGCGGAAAGTGGGTAACGGAGAGTCTTAACACTAGACTCTTCCTATCCCGCTGTTTACTGGATACATCGTGAAGCTGATTTAATTTAATTTTAATTTATGTAATGTAGAACGAATTCGTCACGCAAAGGCACAACGTTTAACGTAAGCATGACAGACATTTCGACTCGGTGAATAATATTAATTTTTCTGATAAAAACGCTGTGTTTCAAAAATTATAAAAAATGGAAAGTGGGAAACACTCGCTTTGCCTCGTTACGAACGGGAAACTGACTAATTAACATATTTTTCCTGCGAATAAGATTATAATAATATGCTGGGTTTCAAATTAAAATTAATTTATATGCAAAAGAAGTAGATATAATGATTAACCTTCAAGGATATAACATTTTTTCTAAGAAATAACAAAAAGAGAAGAAGATAACAAGCACGTTTTCTTACAAGAAATAATGATGTCTCAGGGAACGTAATGAAGAAATATTTTGTTTGTAACTTTTTCGTTATGCAAAAGGGTCCAATAAAATTTAATATAATTGACGAATTATTGTGAATTCGATTTATGTGTGTTTGTTTTAGAATTACAGTTTTCAGGATACATAATATAAGTACTTTATTTAAGTACTTTTTAGAATAAGTACTTTAGACTGAGGCCAGTTGTGGTGCAGCAGCACGAAGTGTGACTGTAAAACCGACTGGTTATGGGTTCAATCTTCACTCGACGAGATGAAATATTTACTTAAATTTATATTTCAATTTCTTCGCTCTGGTGTTGAGG
>DWAO01004956.1:0-12229 GCA_018230605.1 Heliconius congener
GATTTATGTTAATTTAAGGATAAAACATGGCAAAAACTATGTATCTAAAACTCTTCAGTTATTAAGTAACAGACAGACGACCACAGACAAAACTACCGATGGGTTAGAGAGTATAGGGAGCACCAATAGAGGATTTCTTATAATTTCTACGGAAAAAGGAAAAGACTATTTTCATTTTAACTTTGTTAAATAAAAAGCTACGTATAATTGATATAAACTATATATATCTCTTTCTATAAATTAACAAACAAAAGATAATGAAACATACCTCAATCGTGTTGACATTATGTGTACGATAGAGCAGCAATTTTTCCATTACGAGAATTTTTAATTGGCAATTTGAATATCTGAGGCATTCTTTGTAAAATTTTTACATTCGATTGCTTGGTGACCGATCTCTATTAATTATATGAGAATAAAATATTTATTGAGTTCCAGTTAAATATTTAAATTATTTATGTACCTTTGCTTATTTACTCTTCGTTAAGTATATTAATGAATGGCTTGTTTGAATTGAATTTTAATTTGAATTGAACTTACTGTCGTCAAGTATAAATTGGATGCAGCTATACAGTTACATGAAAAAAAAATGTTACCATAGAATAGAATAGATATTAATATGAAAAAAAAAATTTTTATAGTTATGGCCGTCGTGGCGAAGGGCCATAAAGGTGCGACTGTAAAATCGACGATTTTGGGTTCGATTCCCACTTGGGGGAATGAAATATTTAATATTTTATCTTCGGCACTGTAGTGATGATTTCGAAGGAAGTTCTAAAGTGGGAGGGTAACGGAGTTCTTTAGCTATTACTACGTTCAGAATTCTATGTGTTACCGCGTAAAGCTAAAAAATCTACGAATACTTCATAGGTCATTCGGTTTGGTCTAGCGTGTAAAAGTTACATTTTGTATATATATTTTTTCATCACTATTAATGTTAAAAATAATACATAAACAGCATTCTCTCTTGCTAAATGATCATTCTTAGCATCAATCTGAAAGTACCGGTAAATTTGTGAAGATCTCTCCTCAGAGACGCGAAGTAAGTTGTAGCAATCGATAACTATATAAAACAAATGTAGTAAAAATTTTGGTGTTATTTGAATAGAACGTGTGGCTTCGTGATCAGAGCGCTTGGGCGGTTACCAAGATGCGCAGGTTTGTTTCACTAAGTAAAATTTTTATACGTTTATAAAAATATTTTTAAATATTTATGAATAATTAATTGTCTTAGTAAAATAAAAAAAAAAACCATTTCTGTTATTGGCTCATTATCTAAGTTAGTCATTGTCACAAATTCACAAGTGAATTATAAACATTACAATCAATTAAACTGCATAAACTTAATTAATATATCCAGAATACGCGAGCTAAAATTGGTTCACTAGCTTAAGGGTAACAAGAAAACAAAGGAACATACATGAAATCATACGCGCTAAAAACATACCCTCCGTTTCGACACCACCATGACTATTTTACGAATACTCCTAGTTATTCACGATCATACAATTTCAATCAGAGATATTTTGTGTATTTCCTGAAAAACAATTATATAATTTACTCTATCAACTACTAGTCTCAATTTCTGTGAGCACCGCAGTTTTTGAAATGCAACTGCGACTTGGTTCTACGCCAATTGATAATTTTGTTCAATACTTGGAGCTATTTATTTAGTTATTATGTCATTTTTTTGGTAATGCAATGCCGTAATTAAATTATTAATAATTTAAAGGTGAGAAAGGTTAAAGAGGTACGGGGGAGGTCTCGGTTGACTTTCTATACATACAATATTAAATATGTATAGGAAATTGACGTAAAAAGCATGAGGAACCTCAGAAGCCTCGTATGAACACGTTCAACACAGTGGACCAGATGAAAGAGGTATGCATAGATCGTAGTGCTTGAAGCCACATTCACGCTGGTTATACAGCTCGAATATAAGCATAAGCAAGTACTTTATTAATTAAACAGAATGGATTGGAGATGGAGATAGAGACAAATATCAGGGTCTATTTTATGTATTTTAAACAATTTGTATATTTTCTCTGAATTAAATCTTAATATCACCAATAAACTAATACAACAAAGTTTATAGGCAGTTTTAACTATTTTATTTAAAAAACAAATGTCTGTACACGTTTATAAAATACAAAAAAAATAGTAACCCAAAAAAATATTTCAGTCACAGAAACAAAGCATGTGCTGGCAATACAAACAAAAAAAAACAAACAATAAATAGTGATATTGTATACGTTCTATTGAAAATAATAACCGATGATTCCCATCGTCAATACATCACGGTATCGAGAGTAAGTAATTATAACATAGATAACTACGAAAACATGCTTATTGACCTGAAATTCTTTAATTTTATCTTTATCATGTATCCCGGATTTCCCTATGTAGGCATAGGGAACATAGTGTAAAAAAATCCGGTTCCCACATACTGCCCAATTTTTGAGACATTGCGTGTTGAGTGGTGGAGCTCAACGCCGCCCTTTGTCTTGTTACTACAGCCAGAAAATAATTTCACCCGAGTGAGAATCGAATCCACAACTGCTATTCACTGTCACACGCTGTGCCACAGCTATAATATTTTTAATTGTAATAATATAATGTTAGCGTACTCGTGTAAAAGAGGGTAGATTTCTAACATTAAACATATTTTTTTAGTAATCAAGATTCAAATTTGTTTGTATTTCTTATTTTGTATTTGAAATAAAAAGCAATACATCATGCACGTGTTCATAATCTCTCAAATAGCACGCGACTTAAATCGTTTACAAAGTATTAAGTGGAAAGAAATTTTGCAACATTAAGAATAGGGCTGCCTGAGTTATTTTTAGGGTGTACATATTTTCTGATAAGGTTTTTTTCAGTTTTTAGTAAATAGAATAACTTATACATGAATATCTATAAGAATTCCCGCTTAATTTTTGTATATAATATATAGGTTACGCTAGTTTCCCTCTGCCTACCCTGCTGTGTGCGGGATTCTGATTTATTTATGATTTATTTTATATATATAGAAAACTATATATGTTAAGATTATTATTATTTTTATACAGTCATCACGATCAAGGAATAATATATAAAATATTTTTATAGTATTTTATATATTTTTCAGGCGATATAAGTCATTAAATTCGACTACAATAAAATTAATTCGATCTAAATGAAACCTATATATAATACATATAATACATAAAGAGATATAACAAAAAAAAAACATCCCACAATAACTTTTTTTAATTTTTTTTATATAAAAATCATGAGATTTTCCCGGTTTATCCATACACATGCAAAATCAAAACATCGAACGCTTATAAAACGCAGCATCAAGTATTCCCTCTTTGACATGACTACTTTGCGATCTAAATTGTCTACGCCGTACAAACCCTGTGACCTGAAAGGAATCATGCCGAGCACGGGTTTCTTTTCTATTTTGCAAACAAGGTGCATTTACCGAGTAAACTAAGCGCAGCTTGAAAGGCCAGGATTTACGTAATGCTACGGGCGAGTCAATTAAATACTTTACTGTTTTATTAAACTGTGCTTCACTAGTCGTTGCCTTTGTCACGTTTTTTGATGTTAGAAATTTTTTAATTCTATTATGTTTATGTAGCTTGAATTATTATTATTTTTTATTAGCTTTTACATTTCATTTGTAGTAGGGTAGGCAGAGGGAGTCCAGTGTTAAAACACTTCGCTCTCAACTTTCCGCTGAATTCTGGATGCGTTGCGTGTTGAGAGGCGAAACTGAACGCCGCGTTTTGTTTCATCACCAGAGCAAAGAAGGACAAAATATTAAATATTTCATTTTCTCGAGTGGAAATAGAACCCACTACCTGTCACGTTTACAGTCACACGTTTATGCCCCTGCGCCATGAATGGCATATTTTTTTATAAAGATGTAATTTGACCTGGTGTGCCATTTTGGCGAGAAACACTAAGAAAAGTATTTATCTTAAGTGTAAGACATTCGTGATGGCTCTAGGTCGTAGTTTTAGCTCAGTCAAACATATCACAACCAAGCGATCCTATTAACTGTAAATTACGTCTATATTAATAATTTACAAAAAAACAATATAAACTAGAGCTCTTTTTTGTAGCATGATCTGGAAAACGAAAAAAAAGTCAATTAAAAGAAATTAAAAATTTCGTAATTATAATTCTTTTTAATCTGCTCTTAAAACTATATTTTCAATAAATTTCTTTTAACTTTACCTCAGTTAACCTTAAATACTATTAAAAAACAAATTTCGTGCATAATATTAAAAAAAATCTCGCCCGAAGAACCGTGCACGTATTTTAATAAGCACATAATATATTTACTCAGTTAATAGTCATTTTCGTTAAAAATATAGAAGATTAGAAAGAAAATACAGTATTTTCAGAGTAAAAAAAAGCACCTTGCATAAATTACGTGTACAGCTACGCTAATGTTTCGAGTTGGTAATAAGATGTTGGTAAGAAAATGACTGGGCTTTTTCTCGGGTGTATTGGTTCTTGGCTCTCTTTCAAGATGACGCCTACAATTTTTACTTTATAAATTTGTTATAAGACGCCGTATTTTAATAATTATATCGTTTGTGTGTTGATATATATTTTTCTTGCTTTGAGAGTTGAGAGAGTGTTAAGACACTCCATTTCTAATTTTCGACGTTGTGTGTTTAATAGCGTACTCTACGCCGCGCTGTTTTCCTCTTGTTAGCCTCTAGAAGGTTAAAGTAAAAAATTCATTCCTTCGACTATAAATTGAACTCACAACCGTCGTGGCAATAGAAACTTACATGTATTAGAATATTTAAAGCAATCTTTTCAATATATTAGTTAAATCAGTTTTATTTAGAATTATAATTAAAATGGCGGGATTTTGTCAAAAATATTTAATAATTCTTAATAAGTAAAAAATTATCAAAAATGTTCTCGACGAACTAGTAAATAACGAATTTCTCATATATATTTACTATCTAATGATGTCAACGGTATATTTGTACTGTAGTCTAGACCCTTAATACTATTGAATCGATTTAGCTATATTTTAACATAAATCTAGGAATATTAAATTATCTAGAAATAGTAAGCATTTCAAATTGAAATCTATTTTACGTTAAGACTAAAGTGGTTCAGTTAAGTTATTAAAAATTATGATAAAATATTTTATTGATGTGTTTTGTAGAGCATTCAAATCTTAATGTCGAACTGAAAGATGCACTAATAATGGAGTAAAAAAATAACAGGGTAGCCATGGGGAATCTGGAACCTAGTGTTAAGACTCTTCCATTTCCCACTTTCCACCGAATTCTCAAGGCATTAATTGTTGCCAATTGTGACAGAACTCAGCGCCATTACTGCCTCATTACTAGCGCGACAAAATATTAAATATTTGACATCTCTGAAAGGAAATCGCTCCCGCAACCATTACTTTTATAATTACGCGCTTACGGACCTGCGCCACGATGGCGTCAATAAATAATTTGCCAAAAAAAGTAATTCATTTTTCGTTTAATAGAATGCTAACTCTAAAGTCCTCTGTCTACCCAACGATCTTTTCTTACATTTATTTAAGCTAAGTGAATAGCCTATGCCTAAATAGCCCGGAGCTTGAAGCGTGTCAAGGTGACTCGATACATAAATTATAAACGTTCAAAACAAATAAATTTTAATGTTTTCTGTCATAATTGGTATAATTATTTATCATTTATTGTAGCAGTAATATTAACTTTTAACAATACCACGGATTATTCTTTTTCTGCTTTTTATGTGTATTTTTGAGAGCTTCACGCTGTATCAAGTATCAGTATAAGTGGCGTAAGTAAACGCTGTGTTTTGTTTTACTAAACAAAAATATTAGAGTATTGAAAATATTATAAAAGATAATGTTACACATAAAATAAATGATGTTGTTTTAAATTCTCTATGAAACTAGTATTCTAAACGTGTATATTGTATAACAAAGCGACAAGTACTTTTGTTACAGTTCAACTTATCAGTGTTTGTAATGTTCTTCTGTTATTTTCACTTTCCTTATCAAGCGCTACTTAGCATGCTACCGTGGGACAATGTAAAGGATTTCTTTTATATTGATTCTTTAAATAAATAATAATAATTTAATCAGATACTATACTCTACTTTGTTTATTCAGTTATCACTGTCTCGTGTACATAAATCATGACGTTGGGTTCTGCGATTTAATATGGAATGTCTTAAAAATTATCTGGAAAGTAGAAAAAATAATGTCTTAACACTTAGATACTATGCCGATCCTGCTACTAAAAAAATTAAACTAGCTAGTCAAAGAGAACGGAACGCCAAACGGTACGGCGTCCATTTTCATCAGCCTCTTCATACATACCATTCGTCATCTATTTTGCCATTCTTTCATCTTTCATTCTTTCGACGTGCCCAAACCAGTTGAGCACGTTCTTCATTCATACTCACCGTGATATACTCACTGGTACCTGCCATTCTGTGTATATCTTCATTGCGGATTCGCTTAGCGAAGCTAACCCCGCATTTCCTATGAAGAGATCACATCTCTACAGCATTCTTTCATTCTTCTTCTGTAATACCCACCCCCGGTTACACTGTCGTATAACAGCGTCGGTACCAACACTGTATTGTGTACGGCCAAACGCGCTGCTGTGCTTACGTTTCACCGTCTCATCAATGTTGTTAAGTCACCGTTAACCCTATTATCGGCAGCAATACGCCTTTCCGCATCAATTTCATATCTGCCATCTCTACTGAACATACTTCCCAAATATACTACTTCATTCACTTGTTTTAATATCTTACCATTTACTACATTCCGTCTTTTCATGTTGCTAAAAAAGAGCATAATATTAAGCACTTTAAATTTTACTATCAACAGGTTATAAACTTTACACCAGGATACAATGAAAAAGTTCATGTACCTATTTCTGCTTTTCCGGCCTCAGTGCAGTTACGCCCGCTTTAAATATACGAATGTTTAAGTGTATTTAAGAAAAACTAGCGAAGCGCGAGTCAGACTCGCTCACCGAGGATGACTATGATTGGGAAATGTCTTATGGCTTTTGATGATGCGACTACTATAGTTAATTAACTTAACGGCATATACATTTAATTTGTATGAAATTAACTATAAACATAAGTTTATAATATTTTTTTCTATGATTTATTCTTTATTTTTCGGATGTTTTCCTCCATTTGTATTATAAGATCTTACTTCGTCCAAAATTTCATAACTGTAGGTCTACGGGAAGTACACTATAGGTTTTTATTACGCAGCAAATTTCGTACAAAATTAAGCAAAAACGATTCATAATTGCGCATTTCTTTTGAGTGCGTTGTATAAGAAACTAAATTTCTGTGCTCTATGGTACTGTAAACCTGAATTTCAGATTTTAATTTTAGATTGATACCTCAACGCGATCTAAAGTAAAATGATCTTAACAGATAAACAACAATATGATCCTATAGGATAAGGATGCCTATTATGAGATAGGCGCCAAATATGAGATAGCGAGGTATTCGTCAAACTATTCATATCAGCTATTTGTTGCTAGTATCGCGCGAATTGACACAGCAATAGGGCTAAACGTCTGCTAGTGCGCGCCGGTCACCGGCGATCTGGGGGTCTGTGCGTGCAGGTTAATAAATTTTGCGTAAAAACAAATATTTTAAAAAGTGTATTAATTATTTTAGTTTTATTATCTATATGGTCATGCATTTAAGAAATCGTAAGAAAGATATTGAACTAGGTAGACAGTAAGTACGTCTGCACGGCAAGCGCAGCTTTTCCCACGTAAACTCCTATTCCTAAAATCTTGAAATCTCGATTTTTTATTCATCATACAAATTGAGAGCTTCAGATTCAGCCAATTCAGTAAATGAGTTGTATAAAATTATAGCAATAAGTAAATTTTTCTAAGTAAAATAAGTTAATATAACTATTTTATTTACGAATCGATTGTAATAAAACAAACCCTATATGTTATGAAAAACTTGCTAAAATCCAAAAATAAAAACAACATTTAAATAGGTTAAGCTGATTCTAAGGTTAGCGTGAACAAACGCACAGACAAACAGACAAAAAAATTAAAAATCGTTGTTTGTCTCCTTATAGATATGCTAATTATTCATTTATTTCCGGTTAAGTTATAGGTCAAGTGAAAAAAAGGGAAACTTCATTCATCCCTTAATCCTCGTGAATCACTTCGTAAACTCGTATTTGAAATTCATAATCCCTACTTCCAACAAACGACTAAAATAGCTTCCCAGCTATGTTACCACATTTGAAAAATGACAGCTACCCTGTCTATTTAGAAAGGCCACACTCTCGGGTCGAGACTATTCAATAAGATTTAACCGCATCAAGTCGATCCAAAGAAATGTTTCTACGAAATTTTAGCTTTTATCGATATGCTACATCCATCACGTTGAATAGTTTACTTGGTATCGAAATCTGTTTTCAAATCTTAACTTTAATAATAATGTTAGTATTCATATTTTATGCCAAATTTCGCTAAATTCACTTCAGCTTCTAAGAAAATTCTTAAATTATCCACTGCATTTACATCTTTATTTAAAGATTCTCAAAACCACGATCTATGTATTTAGTTGCATCTGTATTATATAGCAAAACATGTAACTTTAATCATTTTCCCGCATAGTAGAGTAGATTACCAGAGTGGGAAAATATTATAAATATGAAAGTTTGTGAAGATGGCAAAAAATTACTGAACAGATTTAGATAAAACTTTACTGTAGCTTACATCGACTGTAATTTGGCAAGAATAAAAGAAAAAGATTAGGCAAAAAAAAGATAGGACAAACGGCAAATTATAGTTTCATATCAAAATAACGTTGCTTTAAACATATTAAACAGCACATAGAACATTGTAGTACATCAGAAAGTCACGAGAGTGTACAATTCCATTAAGCGCATGGCCAGAAGCGGAATACACGTTAAAATTTTAAAAATCTAAATCGATTTACCTCGACCTGATTCGTGCCTTCCATTCACCTGTGGAACTCTGAGAAAATCTGCCGCGACGTAATTCAGGATTCGGTAAAAAGATTTCCTTTCTCTGACATTTGTAATAACGAGATATTTGGGGACTTTTCTTGGATAGCAAAATTTTCTACGAAGCCTTTTTATTAATGATGGCTCTTTAAATGTGAATCGTGAACGCCTTATGCCTTTGATTTGTCTTCGGTACCTGATCCTGTTTATTGAGCAAGTTTATGTTTTAATGAAATAGATAATGAACGATGCTATTTTTGTACATTCAACTAGAACTTTGTTAGAGAAAAATAAATCTTTTGTATGAAATATAAAATCTTAATGTTAAAACAATCCGTGTTCTGAACATTTTTTTTTTTGCTTGAATTATTTTACGCTCGTGACAAAAATGGAATGGAAAATTTGTAAAAGCTAATTCACAACTTTTTGTCGAAATCTAAATGTATGTCAATATAGAGATGTCAAGTAAAGAAATTAATCTAAACAAAGAGGGCCTTTGAGTTTTGTCACTACCACACATTGCCACGTTACTCAGGCACAGGCCAAAAAACAGACTCTAAAAATAGTCTTAATAGCGTTTTCGTGAAGCGAAAAAAAAACATGTTGGCCCAACATATAAAGTTATACTTTCCATGTTAAGCAGAATTAAGCGTGAATCTAATAGATATTGCTTGCTTAGGGACGTGTCTATAATAATATATTTTACGATATATATATATTATGTAAAGATAGTGGGAGACGGAAGTATCTTAATGGAAGAGTCTTATACTACTAGGTTCCCTGTGTCTCCCCTGCTATGTGCGAGATACAGCTAAAATATATGTATGTATATATGCTCAGAAAAAAACAAAAACGTGTTGACACTGTAAAATGGAAGTTTTTTAAGGCAATATTTACGTATTTCAGTGTTTAGTTGATCTGATGTCAAACAGTCGCGCGGACGTGCCGTGGTATAACAATCCAGATAATTTATGGAGTGACGTGTGAATGTAGAATATTATTAAGCTATTATGCTGAAACTTACTAGTAATGTATACGAGTATAGTATATTACAATATTTTACTCAAAAATAGTTTTATGCTCGTCTCTCCATACTAGGGTAGGCTGTACCTAGTGTTAGGACACTCTGTTCATCACTTTCTGTTGAATTTTCGAGACATTGCGTGTTATTTTCAACAATTAGTGAGATGCTGTCCTACGATATCATGATGGCCTCAATTTTTACTTATAATATAGTGGTCCTCTTTTTTTAATATCCTCGTTTGAATGTCTTAATAATTTATTTTATGAACTGGAAAACAAATTTAATAGATTCACTTAGATATATTATCAATAGTTTGATGATATGATGATGTTTGATATAAATGAAACAAAATTATATTCAATTAACCTACATCAAGCAACTGCAGTTGGTAAATGTTTTAGAATGAATTTCTATAGTATTACACGAAGTGCGTGCTTGAAGTAATCATAGTGTTGTCAACCGCAGATGCGGTCTGCCACTTTCATATATAACTTATGTTTGTGTTGGTTTTAGTGTTAAAACTACTGAAATATTATTATTGTTATATTAAAGTTCATGGTACATGCTGATTTAATTGTTGAACTAGTTTCTTGTTTTATACGCTGAAAATATAGTTTAATTTTACAATAATTTACTATTAACTTTAAAAATGTATTTTTTAATTTAGCTTCATTCTGTATCCCGTGCAGAGGAAAGTAGACAGAGAGAATTTAGTGTTGAAACGCTCCTTCTCCCACTTACACGCTTCCGTTTCTCCTCCAGAAACGGATTGCATGTTGAGTAGCGACACTCAACGCTATACTTTGGCCCGTTACCAGAGTGAGAATATAAAAAATATAGAATATTTTATTTCCTCGAATGAAAACTGAACCCACAATCTCCCGTTTATAGTCCGATGTTGTACTTTATTACATAATATTATCACTAAACCAGAATTAATAATTTATCTTTTTAAGTAATTGTAAAACATTTTTCTTATATTTTTACAGTAAAACAACACAAATACGGTTTCTAGTAAGTACTTATAAATAATTATTATATACAATATAAAAAATATCAATGTGAGTGAGGTGAGACGTGGCAATATTCAAGCTCAGATATGGTAAACCAACGGAAATTGAAGATCGTTGAACATATTGGATACGTCAGTCGAGTTTATCCTTTCAGGTGTTTCCGTCGGCTTTTTTATAAAGTAAATATAGAAAAAAAGCCTTTGTAGAACAGTTCTAGTTATGACTAAAATTAACATTGTATCGAGTTCATATTCTAGAATTTAGAAATCATGGTAGATATTTCGTTTAGTTCTGTGTTAGATCCCCAATCGGAGTGGTTTTTATATTTAAAATATTTTTATTTGTACAAAACGCCGCGTTGTGTTTTACTATTCAACAACATATGACAGGTTCACAAATTAAAAGAAATCCAAATTGCATTACGATATTGCTTATTTTGAAACATTTTAACCATTTTATTTACTTTAGTGTCTTTTCATGTATCTTTTAAGCTTTAGAACTGTGAAGGGTGAAGAATACCAATAGGATGCAGGAAATGCTATTCGACTAATTGGGCTGTCAGCCGCAGGTGCGATGTCGCGTCTGCACGATAACTTATATTTGCGTTTTAGCGTCGGCTTAATTGACAGTCTTACATTGCGCGGTTGTAGAGTATGTAAATCAGTATGAGTCACGAATATAATCTACTAAATTTAGTTTTGGACTAGGATTTTAAGATATTTTTTTAAGAAATAAAGAATATTTTTTTTAGGTGTAAGTTCATTAAGATTTAAATAGTAATTAGATTTATTGCGTTATCCCGTATTTTATTTAAAACATTTTTTTAGGGTTCTGTACTTTAAAAGGTAAAAATGGAACCATAATAGGATCACTTTGTTGTCTGTCTGTCAATACTATTTATCTCGAGATGGCGTGGAGGTGACAAGCTCAAATTAATATAATATACTTAGCTATAAATGATAAACTCTTGAAGCACACAAAAAAATCAAGCTATACGACTATATAATATACTTTCATTGAAATATTTTTTGTTGAATTTTGTATGATATGCATATTTCGTATATGGGCAGTTTCCTATATGCATATTGTAACTGACATTCCACCCTACACTCAATAAAATATTTAAATAAAATTATTTAAACAATAATTTTAATATTTTAATATGGCTCGTGATACATC